>SJYQ01005151.1:511298-563100 GCA_006410935.1 Redunca redunca | reverse complement strand
TTTAATTTTTATTTTAACTTTAGTTTACTTTACAATACTATATTGGTTTTGCCATACATTGACATGAATCCACCACGGGTGTACATGCGTTCCCAAACATGAACCCCCTCCCACCTCCCACTCCATAACATCTCTCTGGGTCATCCTCGTGCACCAGCCCCAAGCATTCTGCATCCTGCATCGGACATAGACTGGCAATTCATTTCTTACATGATAGTATACATGTTTTAATGCCATTCTCCCATCTCATCCCACCCTCTCCCTCTCTCTCTCCCCCAGAGTCCAAAAGTTCACTCTATAGATCTGAGTCTCTTGTTGTCTCACATACAGGGTCATCATCACCATCTTTCTAAATTCCATATATATGCGTTAGTATACTGTATTGGTGTTTTTCTTTCTGGCTTACTTCACTCTGTATAATCGGCTCCAGTTCCATCCATCTCCTTAGAACTGATTCAAATGTATTCTTTTTAATGGCTGAGTAATACTCCATTGTGTATTTGTACCATGGCTTTCTCATCCATTCATCTGCTGGTGGACATCTAGGTTGCTTCTGTGTCATGGCTATTATAAACAGTGCTGCAATGAACATTGGGGTACATGTGTCTCTTTCTATTCTGGTTTCCTCCATGTGTATGCTCAACAATGGGATTGCTGGGTCATTTTATTTTTCTCCTTTTGTTTCTTGATGAGTCTGGCTAATGGTTTGTCAAATTTGTCCTCTCAAAGAACCAGGTTTTGGTTTTGTTCATCTTTGCTATGGTCTCTTTTGTTTCTTTTGCATTTATTTCTGCCCTAATTTTTAAGATTTCTTTCCTTCTGCTAACCCTGGGTTTCTTCATTTCTTCCTTTTGTAGTTGCTTTAGGTGTAGAGTTAGGTTATTTATTTGACTTTTTTCTTGTGTCTTGAGGTATGCCTGTATTGCTATGAACCTTCCCCCTTAGCACTGCTTTTACAGTGTCCCACAGGTTTTGGGTTGTTATGTTTTCATTTTAATTCGTTTCTATACATATTTTGATTTTTGTTATTTCTTCTGCGATTTGTTGGTTATTCAGCAGCGTGTTGTTCAGCCTCCATATGTTGGAATTTTTAATAATTTTTCTCCTGTAATTGAGATCTAATCTTATGCATTGTGGCCAGAAAAGATGCTTGGAATGACTTCAACTTTTTTTGAATTTACCAAGGCTAGATTTATGGCCCAGGATGTGAGCTATCCTGGAAAAGTTTCCATGTTCACTTGAGAAAAAGGTGAAATTCATTGTTTGGGAGTGAAATGTCCTATAGACATAAATTAGGTCTAACTGGTCTATTGTATCATTTAAAGTTTGTGTTTCTATATTAATTTTTTTGTTTTCTTTTGATATATACATAGGTGTGAGTGGAGTATTAAAGTCTCCCAATATTTGTGTGTTAATGTTAGTTTCCCCTTTCGTACTTGTTAGCATTTGTATTACATATTGCAATGTTCCTATGTTGGGTGCATATATATATTTATAATTGTTATATCTTCTTCTTGGATTGATCCTTTGATCATTATGTAGTGTGCTTCTTTGTCTCTTTTCATAGCTTTTGTTTTAAAGTCTATTTTATCTGATATGAATATTGCTACTCCTGCTTATTTTTCAACTCTATTTGCGTGGAATATATTTTTCCAGTCCTTCACTTTCAGTCTGTTGTGTCCCTTGTTTTGAGGTTGGTCTCTTGTAGACAACACATATAGGGGTCTTGTTTTTGTATCCATTCAGCCAGTCTTTGTCTTTTGGTTGGGGCATTCAACCCATTTACATTTAAGGTAATTATTGATAAATATGATCCCATGGCCATTTACTTTATTGTTTTGGGTTCGAGTTTATACACCCTTTCTGTGTTTCCTGTCTAGAGAAAATCCTTTAGCATTTGTTGGAGAGCTGGTTTGGTGATGCTGAATTCTCTCAGCTTTTGCTTGCCTGTAAAGCTTTTGATTTCTCCTTCATATTTGAATGAGATTCCTGTTGGGTACAGTAATCTGGGCTGTAGTTATTTTCTTTCATCACTTTAAGTATGCCCTGCCATCTCCTCCTGGCCTGAAGAGTTTCTATTGAAAGATCAGCTGTTATCCTTGTGGGAATCACCTCGTGTGCTATTTGTTTTTTTTCCCTTGCTGCTTTTAATGTTTGTTCTTTGTGTTTGATCTTTGTTAATTTGATTAATATGTGTCTTGGGGTGTTTCACCTTGGGTTTATCCTGTTTGGGACTCTCTGGGTTTCTTGGACTTGGGTGATGATTTCCTTCCCCTTTTAGGGAAGTTTTCAACTATTATCTCCTCAAGTATTTTCTCATTGTCTTTCTTTGTGTCTTCTTCTTCTGGGACTCCTATGGTTCAAATGTTAGAGCGTTTAATGTTGTCTCAGAAGTCTCTGAGATTGTCCTCATTTATTTTAATTCGTTTTTCTTTTTTCCTCTCAGTTTCATTTATTTCTACCATTCTATCTTCTACCTCACTTATCCTATCTTCTTCCTCTGTTATTCTACTGTTGGTTCCCTCTAGAGTTTTTTTTTATCTTATTTATTGCATTATTCACTTCCCTGGTGGCTCAGACAGTAAAGTGTCTTCCTGCAATGTGGGAGACCCCAGTTCGATCCCTGGGTTGGGAAGATCCCCTGGAGAAAGAAATGGCAATCCATTCCAGCACTGTTGCCTGGAAAATCCCATGGACGGTGGAACCTGATAGGCTACAGTCCATGGGGTCACAAAGAGTCAGACATGACTGAGCAACTTCACTTCACTATGGCATTATTCATTATATATTGACTCTTTTTTTTAATTTCTTCTAGTTCCTTGTTAAACCTTTCTTGCATCTTCTCAATCCTTGTCTCCAGGCTATTATCTGTAGCTCCATTTTGTTTTCAAGATTTTGAATCATTTTCACTATCATTATTTGGAATTCTTTATCAGGTAGATTCTCTATTTCTTCTCTTTTGTTTGGTTTGGTGAGCATTTATCCTGTTCCTTTACCTGCTGGGTATTCCTCTGCCTCTTCATCTTATTTACATTGGTGTGTTTGGGGTGGCCTTTCTGTATTCTGGCAGTTTGTGGAGTTCTCCTTATTGTGGAATTTCCTCACTGTGGGTGGGGTTGGACAGGTGGGTTTTCAAGGTTTCCTGTTTAGGGAAGCTTGTGTTGGAGTTCTGGTGGGTGGAGCTGGATTCCTTCTCTCTGGAGTGCAATGAAGTGTCCAGTAATGAGTTACGAGATGTCAATGGGTTTGGAGTGACTTTGGGCAGCCTGTATATTGAAGCTCAGGTCTTCCTGAGTTGCTGGAGAATTTATGTAGCATGTCTTGCTCTGGAATTTGTTGGCCCTTGGGTGGTGCTTGGTTTCAGTATAGGTATGGAGATGTTTGATGAGCTCCTATCGATTAATGTTCCCTGGAGTCAGGAGTTCTCTGGTGTTCTCAGGATTTGGACTTAAGCCTCCTGCTTCTGGTTTTCAGTCTTGTACTTAAAATAGCCTCAAGGCTTCACCATCTATACTGAGCCAATGATAAAATATCTAGGTTAAAGATGAAAAGTTTCTCCACAGTGAGGGACACCCAGAGAAGTTCACAGAGTTACATGGAGAAGAGAAGAGGGAGGAGGGAGATAGAGGTGACCAGGATGAGATGAGAGGGAATCAAAAGAGGAGAGAGCAAGCTAGCCAGTAATCACTTACTTATGTGCACTCCACAGTCCGGACAGCTCAGAGATGTTCACAGAGTTATACAGAGAAGAGAAGAGGGAGGGAGGAGACAGAGGTGGCCAGGAAGATAAAGAGGGGAATCAAAAGGATAGAGACAGATCCAGCCAGTAATCAGTTCCCTAAGTGTTCTCCACAGTCGAGGACACACAAAGAGATTCACAGAGTTGGGTAGAGAAGAGAAGGGGGAGGGAGGAGATAGAGGCGACCTGGTGGAGAGAAAGGAGAGTCCAAAGGGGGAGAGAGCAGTCAAGCCAGTCATCTTGCTCCCAAGTAAAAATAGGTACTGAAGATTGGATTCTTAAAGGTACAAAATTGATAAATACCAAAAAGCAAAGATTAAAAGTCTAGAGTAGTTTGGATTCTCAAAAATACAATATTAAAGAAAAAAAGTCACAAAAATTATGAAATATATATATCATGTCAATATATGGNATAGTAAAATATATATCTAGGACTTTCTCTGGTGTTGTTGTGAACAGTGTGGGTTCAGTTCATTTTCAGATAGTTCCTTGATCCGGATTATAATTCTCAAGATCTATAGGCCCCTTCCCATATAGATGGTGCTAACTACAGGGTTTTAATCTATTGCACCTGTCACTTCGAAGGTGGTTCCCTCTGTTTTAGCTTCTTGTGTTTGCTGTTCTCTTCAGTGTCTAATTTCCGCCCTGCCACAAGGGGGGCGGTAGTGGACACCTTTGTAGGCTCACTTGATGGACTCGATCGATGTGAGTCTGAGTGAACTCCGGGAGTTGGTGATGGACAGGGAGGCCTAGCATGCTGCGATTCATGGGGTCACAAAGAGTTGGACACGACTGAGCAACTGAACTGATCAGTCATGGTGTGGGGAGGGAGGGACGCTGCCAACAAATAACATTGGCTTGTGCTTGCAGTGTCTCGGCACACTGGGTTTGCCCCCGCTCATGGCGTGTGTGCTTTCCCTGTCTACACCGCTTAGGCTCTAGATTGCTCTGCAGGAAACTATCTGAGGCTGGCCCTGTGTTGTATGCACTTCCCGGGTCAAAGCCATTCGGGTTCAGGTACATGGGTACTCCTCAGAGGTGCAGATTCAGTTGGCCCTGCATTTTGTGCCCTTCCCAGGTCCAAGCAGCTCAGGTGACCAGGTGTTTGGCGAGTGTGGTCACTGAGACTTATCACCACCCCCATCCGTGCCACTGTGTTTACTGGGTGTACAGCTGGCACACTTTCTCAGGTGGATGTTGACTGTCCAGAATCTCAAGAAGTCTTGGTTAGCAACAAAGCCTGCTTGCAATTTGGTAGATGATGCCTCTCTGGGGCCACATTCCCCCCTTCTGGCTCTGGCTGCCCTCGCCTGCCTGTCTCCAGAGGAGGATGGGCCAGTCAGCAGTCCTTTGTTCTGTGAGCGGGCCTGGTGGTGGTGTCTTCAGTTCAATTCAGTTCAGTCACTCCGTCATGTCCAACTCTATGCAACCCCATGAATTGCAGCATGCCAGGCCTCCCTGTCCATCACCAAATCCTGGAGTTCACTCAAACTCACATCCATCAAGTCAGTGATGCCATCCAGCTATCTCATCCTCTGTCATCCCCTTCTCCTTCTGCCCTCAATCCCTCCAAGCATCAGAATCTTTTCCAATGAGTCAACACTTCTCATGAGGTGGCCAAAGTATTGGAGTTTCAGCTTTAGCATCATTCCTTCCAAAGAACACTCAGGGATGACCTCCTTCGGAATGAACTGGTTAGATCTCCTTGCAGTCCAAGGGACTCTCACGAGTCTTCTCCAACACCACAGTTCAAAAGCATCAGTTCTTTGGCACTCAGCTTTCTTTTCTTCACAGTCCAACTCTCACATCCATACATGACCACTGGAGAAACCATAGCTTTGACTAGACTAGATGGACCTTTGTTGGCAAAGTAATGTCTCTGGCAGTGTCTTAGGTTAGGGCTTTTCACGTAGCTCTAGTCAGTCCTTTGTTATGTCAGCGGGCCTGGTGGTGTCTTAGGTTACAGCTTTTCACGGGGTAGCTATCCCACAGTTTGGTTTGCTATCTCATGTTAGTTCCCTCAGATTGCCCTTGGGGCATTCAGGCCCGGTCCTTACTCTAAGCAATGCAGCCCTCACCTCCCTGCCTAGCCCCCACTTGCTAGTAGCAGATGCAGGCATCTGCACTGCTTCTCTGCTGGGAGTTACCACTGGGCATGTAATCTGAGGGTTTTAATTATTTATTTATTTTTCCTCCTGGCTATGTTGCCCTCTGTGGTTCCAAGACTTGCCACAGACTCACCAGTGAGAGTGTTTCCTGTTGTTTGGAAACTTCTTTTTTTTTTTTTAAGACTCCCTTCCCAGGACGGATCTCCATCCCTACCTCTTTTGTCTTTCTTTTTATCTTTTATATTTTTCCTACCTCCTTTTGAAGACAACGGGCTGCTTTTTGGAGTGCCTGATGTCCTCTGCCAGAATTCAGAAGTTGTTTTGTGGAATTTACTCAATGTTCAAATGTTCTTTAGATGAATTTGTGGGGGAGAAAATGGTCTCCCTGTCCTATTCCTCCACCATCTTCTATAGTTTTCTTTTTTTGTGGCATTTTTGTCTGGTTGAAATTAGGGTGAGGCTGGTCTCATAGAATGTGTTTTGAAATTTACTTTCCTCTGGAATTTTCTGGAAGACTTTGAGTAGAATAGGTGTTAGCTCTTCTCTAAATTTTTGGTAGAATTTACCTGTGAAGCCATGTGGCCCTGGTCTTATGTTTGTTGGAAGATATTTTATTACCATTTCAATTTCTGTGCTTGTGATGGGTCTGTTAAGATGCTCTATTTCTTCTTGGTTCAGTTTTGAACCAGGAAGGTTATACTTTTCTAAGAAATTCTCCATTTTTCCAAGTTGTCCATTTTATTGGCATATAATTGCTGTTATACTTTTCTAAGAATTTGTCCATATCTTCCCAGTTGTCCATTTCTTCCAAGTTGTCAATTTTATTGGCATATAATTGCTCATAGTAGCCTTTTATAATCTTTTGTATTTCTATGTTATCTATTATGATTTATCATTCTTATTTCTAATTTTATTGATTTGATTCCTCTCCTTTTTTCTTTTTTCCTAGATGAATCTGGCTAACAGTTTGACTGTTTTATTTATCTTCTCAAAGAACCAGTTTTTAGTTTTGTTGATCTTTGCTTTGTTTCCTTTGTCTTATTTGTTTCTTTTTCATTTATTTCTGCTCTGATTTTAATGATTACTTTCCTCCTACTAACTTTGAAGTTATTTTGTTCTTCTTTTCCTATTTGCTGTAGATGTAAAGTTAGGTTGTTTATTTGATGTTTCTATTGTTTCCTGAGGTAGGCTTGTATTGGTATGAACCTAACTCTTTGCACTGCTTTTATTGAATCCCATATATTTGGGGTTGTTTTGTTTTCATATTCATTTGTTTCTATCCCTTGTGGCTCAGACAGTATATTTACCGTCTGCATGCAGTATGAGAGGCCTCAGTTCAATCCCTGAGTTAGGCAGATCCCCTGGACAAGGGAATGGCAACACACTTCAGCTTTCTTGCCTGAAGAATTCTATGGACAGAGGAGCCTGGCAGGCCCCAGTCCTTGAGGGTCACAAAGAGTCAGATATGACTGAGCGTCTTTCACTCACTCACTCATACATATTTTGATTTGTTTCTTTTTTTTTTATTTCTTCCATGTGTTGTTTAGCCTCCATATGTTTGAGTTTTTAATAGCTATTTTCCCCTGTAGTTGACAACTAATCTTACTGCACTGTGATCAGAAAAGATGTTTGAAATGATGTTGTTTTTTTTAAAATTCGCTGAGTCTATATCTGTGGCCCAGGATGTGATCTATCCTGGAGAATGTTCTGTGAGCACTTGAGAAATAGGTGAAATTTATTGTTTTGGAGTAAAATGCCCCATAGATATTAATTAGGTCTGACTGGTCCATTGTATCATTTAAAGCTGTGTTTCCTTGCTAATTTTCTGTTTAGTAGATCTGTCCATAGGTGTGAGTGAGGTATTAAAGTCCCCCACTATTATTGTGTGTTAGTGTTAATTTCCCTTTTCATACTTGTTAGCATTTGCCTTATGCATTGAGGTGCTCTTACGTTGGGTGTATATATATTTATAATTGTTATATCTTCTTCTTGACTTGAGCCTATGATCATTATGTAGTGTTCTTCTTTGTCTCTTACCATGGTCTTTATTTCAAAGTCTATTTTCTCTGATATGAGTGTTGATACTCCTTCTCTCTTTTGGTCTTCATTTGCATGAAATGTGTTTGTCCAGCTCCTCATTTTCAGTCTGTATGTGTCCCTAGGTTTCAGGTGGGTCTTTTGTAGATAGCATATATGGGGGTCTTATTTTTTGTATCCATTTGGCCAGTCTTTGTCTTTTGGTTGGGGCATTTAACCCATTTAAATTTAAGGCAATTATTCATAAGTATGATTCCATTACCGTTTACTCTTTCATTTTTGGTTTATTTTATAAACCTTTTCTGTGTTTCCTGTCTAGAGAAGACACTTTAGCGTTTGTTGAAGAGCTGTTTTGGTGGTGCTGAATTCTCTCAGCTTTTGCTTATCTGTAAAGGTTTTGATTTCTCCCTCATATGTGAATGAGATACTTGCTGGGTAAAGCAATCTTGGTTGTAGGTTTTTTGTTTTTTTTTTCCTTTCTTCTCTTTCATCACTTTATTCATGTCTGCCATTCTCTTCAGAACTGAAGAGTTTTTATTGAAAGATCAGCTTTTATCCTTATAAGGATCCCATTGTATGTTATCTATTGCTTTTCCCTTGCCACTTTTAATATTTTCTGTTTGTGTTTAATTTTTGTAAGTTTGAATAATATGTGCCTTGGGTTGTTTCACCTTGGGTTTATCCTATTTGGGATTCTCTGTGTTTCCTGCACTTGAGTGGCTATTTCTTTTCCAATTTTAGGGAAGTTTTCAACTATTACCTCCTCAAGTATTTTCTCATGCCTTTTCTTTTTGTCTGTTTCTTCTGAGATACCTATGATTCAAATGTTGGAGCATTTAACATTATCCCAGAGATCTCTGAAGTTTTCCTCATTTATTTTAATTATTTTTATGTTTTTCCTCTCTACTTCATTTATTTACACCATTCTATCTTCCACCTCATTTATCCTCTCTTCTGCCTCAGTTATTCTACTGCTGTTTCCCTCCAAAGTGTTTTTAATCTGTTATTATATTGTTCATTATTGATTAACTCTTCTTTATTTCTTGTATGTCCTTATTAAACATTTCTTACATTTTCTCAATCCTTGTCTCTAGTTTATTTTGTTTTCAAGATTTTAGATGATTTTCACTATCATTATTCTAAATTATTTTCCAGGTAGACTCCCTATTTCCTCCTCTGTTGTTTGGTTTGGTGGGGCTTTCTCATGTTTCTTAACCTGCTGAATATTTCTCTTTTCATTTTGTTTAGATTGCTGTGTTTGTGGTGTGCTTTCTGAAGGTTGGAAGTTCGGGCTTCCTCTTAATTGTGGAGTTTGTCCCCTGTGGGTGGTGTTGGACTAGTGACTTGTCAAGGTTTCCTGGTTGGGGGAGCTTTCATCTGTATTCTGGTGGTTGGACCTGTATCTCTTCTCTCTGAAGTGCAATGAAGTGTCCAGTAGTGAGTTCTAGGGTGTCTATGGGTTTGGCATGGCTTTGGGCAGCCAGTCTTTTAATGTTCAAAGTTGTATTCCTGTCTTGCTGGAGAATTAGCGTGGTGTGTCTTTCACTGGAACTTATTGGCTCTTAAGTGGGGCCTGATTTCAAAGCTGGTATGGAGACTCTTGGGTGAACTCTTGTCTATTAATGTTCCCTTGAGTTAGGAGTTCCCTGATGTTCTAAAGTTCTGAAGTTAATCCTCCTGTCTCTGGCTTTTGGTCTTTTCCTTACAGTAGCCTCAAGACTTCTCCATCCATATAGCACAGAAGATAAAAACCCTAGGTTAATTGTGAGAGGATTCTCCACAGTTAGCAGCACCCAGAGAGATTCACAAAATTATATTTAGAAGAGAAGAGGGAGGAAAGAGATAGAGGTGACTTAGAAGAGAAAAGGGAGAGTCAAAAGGTGAGAGAGCAATTAAGCCAGTAACCAAATCCCTAAGTTAAAATGGATACTGAATATTAGAGTCTTAAAGGTACAAAATTGATAACAAATACCAAAAAAACAAAGAATAAAAATCTATAATAGATGTTAAAATCTCAAAAACACAATATAAAAAATACAAAACAAAACCGATCACAAAAATTAAAAAAAAAGTACGTATATGGAATCATTTTAATAGGATTTTTTGAAAGGTAGGTTATGAAAATGAAAGTTAATGGAGGAATAAAGAACTCATTAAAATTAAAAGGTAATAATAGTAAAAATATATCTAGAAATTTCTCTAGATCTGTTGTGGCCAGTGTGGGGTCAGTTCAGTGACACATAGTCCCTTATTCGTGTTTGTACTTGTTCTCAAGGTCTATGGTTGCCCCTCAAATGCACAATTTCAACATTAACTGAAGGATTTTAATCTGTTGCACCTGTCGCTTCCAGAGCAGTTCCCCCATCTTTGTTTGTTTTGGCTTCCTCTGTTTTCAAGTCTCTTCGGTGTCTAATTTCCACCCGGACACAATGGGGCAAATGTGGCCATTTATTTAGGCTCATTTGTTCAGTTGTGCTGTGGTGGAGAGGCACTACAAACAAATATCACTGGCATGTGTGAGGAATGCTCACCATGCATGGGCCAAACTAGGTCTGCTACAGCCCAAGGCGTGATGTACTTTCCAGGTCCACACTGCTCAGGCTCCAGGGTGCTCTGCAAGTGCACAGCATCAAGTGGACCCTTCATTTCATTTACTTTCCAGGTCTATGCTTCTCAGGTTCTCAGGTGCTCTGTAAGGGCACAGACCCTGATGGGCTGTGTGTTTTGTGCCCTTGCCAGGTCCAAGCACCTCAGGCAACCAGGTGCTTGGTGAGTACTATCCCAGGTGAAGCTTTCATTTTATGAACCTCCCTGGTCCCAACTGCTTGGTTTCCCAGGTGTGCCATGTGTCTCCTCTGGGGAGCCATGTCAGGCTGCAACACTCCTGGCAGATGTGAACCATCCAGGATCCCAGGAAGACATGGTTAGCAACTGGGAACCTGTTGACAGTTTGGTGGAAGATGCAGCCTCTGGGGCTGAGATTGCAGCAGTCCCTTGCCTTGTGGCTCTGGATGTTGAACACCTGCCTCTCTGCCATTGGGGAGGGAGGGCCCTATATGGCATCTGGCTTACGCTCCTTTGGTATTTGCTCAATTCTTTGTTTCATTTTCAGAAGAGGATTTCTGTTTTTTTGTTTTGTCTCTGTGGCATCCCATGGTTTGGATTGCTATCTCACATTAGCTCCCTCAGATTGTCCTCAGGGCATTCAGTCGAAGTCCTTACTCTAAGGGCCAATGATGCAGCCCACACCTCCCTGCCCAGGTCCCATTCACTGCTGGCAGACATGAGCACCTGTGATACTTCTCTGTCAGTAGTTGCTGTTAGGCACATAGTCTGTGGTGTTTATTTGTTTATTTTTGTTCTTTCTCCCAGTTATGTTGCCTTCTGAGATTTCAAAGCTCCCCAGAGACACGCCTATGACAGGGTTTCCTACTGTGTGGGAGCTTCTCCTCCTTCATGACTCCCTCCTCAGGACGGGTCTCCATACCTAAATTTGTCTGTTTTCACATATAATATTTTGCCCTGTCTCCTTTCAAAGGGATTGGGCTGCCTTTCTGGTGTCCTCTACCAGTGTTTAGAAGTTGTTTTGTGGGTATTGCTCAGGATTAAAATGATCTTTTGATGAATTTGTGGGGGAGAAAGTGGTCTCCCCGTCCTAATCCTCTGCCATCTTGGCACCGCATATTATTCTGCCTTTTCTAAATCCATATTGAACATCTGGAAGTTCTCAAATCACATATTATTGAAGCCTAGCTTGGAGAATTTTGAGCATTATTCAGCTAGCATATGAGATGAGTGCAACTAAACAGTCCTTTGAACATTCTCTGGCATTGCCTTTCTTTGGAATTGGAACAAAAACTGACATTTTCCAGTCCTGTGGCCACTGCTGAGTTTTTCATATTTGCTGACATATTGAGTGCATCATTTTCACAGCATTATCTTTTAGATCTTGAAGTAACTCTGCTGGACTTCCATCACCTCTACTAGCTTTGCTCATAGTGATGCTTCCTAAGGCCCACTTGACTTCACATTTCAGGATGTCTGGCTTTAGGTAAGTAATAACACCATCATGGTTATTTGGGTCATTAAGATCTTTTTTGTATAGTTCTTCCATGTATTTTTGTCATCCCTTCTTAACATCTTCTTCTTCTATTAGGTTCATACCATCATGTCCTTGATTGTGCCCATCTTTGAAAGAAATGTTCCCTTGCTATCTCTAATTTTCTTGAAGATATCTCTAGTCTTTCCCATTCTATTGTTTTTCTATATTTCTTTGCATTGATCACTGAGGAAGGCTTTCTGAACTCTGTTTGCTATTCTTTAGAACTCTTCATTCCAATGGATTTATTTTTCCTTTTTCCTTTGGCTTTAATGTCTCTTCTTTTCTCAGTTATATGTAAGGCTTCCTCAGACAACCATTTTGCCTTTTTGCATTTCTTTTTCTTGGGGATGGTTTTGATCACCACTTCCTGTACAATGTCATGAACTTCCATCCACAATTCTTCAGGGACTCTGTCTATCAGATCTAATCCCTTGAATATATTTGTCACTTCCACTGTATAATCTCATAAGGGATTTGATTTAGGTTGTACCTGAACGGTCTAGTGGTTTTCCCTACTTTCTTAAGTTTAAGTCTGAATTTGCAATAAGGAGTTCATGATCTGAGCCACAGTCAGCTCCCAGTCTTATTTTTTACTGACTATATAAAGCTTCTCCATCTTTGGCTGCAAATAATATAAACAATCTGATTTCAGTATTGATCATCTGCTGATGTCCATGTGTACAGTCTTCTCTTCTGTTATTGGAAGAGGGTGTTTGCTAATCAGTACATTGTCTTGGCAACACTCTGTTAGCCTTTGACCTGCTTCATTTTGTACTCCTAGCCAAACTTGCCTGTTACTCCAGATATCTATTGATTTTTTGCATTCCAGTCCCCTATGATGAAGAAGGCATCATTTTTTAATGTTGGTTGTAGAAGGTCTTGTCGGTCATCACAGAACCATTCAACTTCAGCTTCTTTAGCATTAGTAGTTGGGGCATAGCCCTGGATTACTGTGATATTGAATGGTTTTCTTTGAAATGAACAGAAATAATTCTGGTGTCTTTGAGATTGCAATCTAGAGCTGCATTTTGGACTCGTTTGTTGACTATGAGTGCTATTCCATTTATTCTAAGGGATTCTTAGCCACAGTAGTAGATATAATGGTCATTTGAATTAAATTCCCCTACTTTGGTCCATTTTAGATCACTGATTCCTAAACTGTTGATGTTCCCTCTTGTCATCTCCTTTTTGAACATTTCCAATTTGCCTTGATTCATGGACCCAACATTCCAGGCTCCTATACAATACTGTTCTTTCAGCATTGGGCTTTACTTCCATCACCAATCACATTCACACAGATCACAGCTTTGTGTAGCTCAGTGAAACTACAAGCCATGCCATGTAGGGCCACACAAGACAGACAGGTCATGGTGGAGAGTTCTGACAAAAAGTGGTCTGCTGGAGAAGGCAATGGAAAACCACTTCAGTATTTTTGCTTTGAGAATCCCATGAACAGTATGAAAATTTTCTGCATTTGCAAAGTAACAATGGTGATTACCTTGCAGAGTGTTCTGTGAAATAAGATTATATTTATAAATTGCTAAGCATAAGACTTAACCCACAGGAAATGTGTGATCCATGGTAGATTTTATTAATATGTTTCCTTGGCTGGGTCTTGGTAGTTCTTGACTTATGGTCAATTGTGCTAACTGGTGAATGATGGGAAAGTAAGTTTCTGCTTCTAGCAATCTTTCTCTTAGGCTTTCTGGAACAAAAGAACAGGGATACTTTTGTGAACTATCCCGGTTTACAAGTTTTCATGTTCCAGAGAGCCTAAAACTGCTGTGGGGTCCTGTGGGGTGATTAAGGACTCCCCTACAGGTGTTTTCATGTTAATTGATTTTCCTCAATCAGACATTTTAGCCTGGTGCAGGTAGCTATGAGCCAGGCCTGAGGACTGAACTCCTGTCCAAACACAAAATGGCTATTACATTTCAGAACGTGTGGTGCAGTGAGTTGTGGTTGTTCTGACATCACCATGGAAACCAAACAGCTACCGATGGTAATGGGAACAAGTCCTTAAATGGTCTTGGAAACTGCAAAAAAAAAAAAAGAAAAAATGTTCTTGAGAGGGGAACTATGAATCTCCACATTAAGAATTCTTTTTCTCATACATTTTGCCCAGAGTTCTCTTCTGTGTATATTTACCTCCCTCTGTTATTTGTTAAGGAGGGAATTGGGTTTCAACATATATTTTCCTGAAATGTCTAATTATCTTCCTCAGAAGGAGTGAAGGTGAAAGTGTTAGTTGCTTCTAAGGTAAGGAATGTCCCTGTAAGCCTGTGGCTTACTGGGCAAAACCAGCTGGTCTTCACACACTGAAGAGCACAGCAGCATCACTGCCTGACCTTCCTAAGCACCATGGACTGAAAATGAAAAATGCATTTTTATTCTTTGATGACTTTATCAAGCCAACTGTCGGGGGCTTTTGGTGCTTTTTAAAATTCTTCTCCTTCACTTATTAAAGTGATATAAATCTAGCTAATTTTTATTACTTCTATCTGGTTTGAAGGCAAAGTACTCCAATTTTCATTTCATAGTTTGGAAAATCCAGTGAGTGGGAGAAAGGGCATTTTGGATGGGCTTAAGATATGGGAGACAGGCTAGTTCACTCCATTTTGAGTTCTGTTGGCCAGAGTGAAACTGCCTTTGCCAAGGGATCCCCAAGGGATGACAACCTGATTTCCCTTTTTCTTCTTTGTACTGAATAAGAGACCAGAGTGAAGGAATAATATAAAGTCTGTGAGAGATCACTGTATGCAAATCACTTATGTTCAAGAACATTCTTCCAGGGAGGGCAGTTGACTTGTCCAAAGTCACAGAAGATGTTGGTAACAGAACAAGGCCTAGAAACTCAGCCTCTTATCTTCCTTTCTCACTGATACTCTTTCCTTTTTGCCCCAACATACTATATTTAATTACCTATGTGCTGAATGCTGGGTATCTATTGCTGTCATTTGGTATTAACTTGTGATTGGTGCTAACCCCTTCTGGGGAAAGTATGGTACAGAAAAACATTTAATAGGTAGGCCACACATGCTCTATAGGCACTACTTCTAGAACAATCATTGCAGGTATTTTGTGAGTTGTTTTAATCAGCTATGTAGCATTTAAGGCCTCTTAATTCATAGAAGCAGTTATTAGGATCTCCAATTAACAGATCAGAGAAGTAGCAACATGCCTAGGATTACAAACAGCAGGTAGGCAAATGGTACACTGAAGATTTGAAGCCAGGCCTGCCTGATATAATATATCACTCCTTTTCATTGCAGTTTAAAGAATATTTTGACTCAGAGGGAAGGCAGCAAGCCATACAGAAAAAGACAACCATTTGCCCACCCTAAATATTTTTAGGAAGATCTGGTTTTATACAAAAAGTGATGCTTAGATACAGGGTCATATGTCATCATGGTTAAATCCATCATCATTTTGGTGTAAAATGTTTAAAAACTCCAATTAAGTGTGTTATTTCAAATATGAAATATATGACAGATTTTTTTTTTTTTCCGTCAACAAGCCTAGCTACCTGGCTGAAGTTTTTGACATATTTGTAAATGTTCCCATGTGCACAGACCACACATGCTTGTGGTTTCCCACTTTCTGGAGGCTATAACAGAAATAAGAGATGAAAGTTATTTTTAATTTGGCCTCTGGATGAACATCCAAGTCCTCCTTTCCAGCAGCTAAGCCTATATGCTTTCTCAACAGGGTATTAATTATCTGGCTCTAGGGATATAAACAGATGGGCTGTTCTGGCAGCTTCAGCTGCCCTGCTGGCCATAATACAATTGCTTGTGGACACAGCAGGATTCAGAGGCTTCGGGAGAGAACATCGTCCTCTTCAGTAAACTCAGACAGGTGTACTAAGTAACTTGTTAAACACATTTATTGATTTATTGACAGTAACCAAACACAGTGAGTGACCATTATAAACAAGAAAAGAAAGGCATTCATTTGTACTTTGTGAGATCCAGTTGCACCTGGAGAGAAAAGACACCCCTTACCCAGAATTTACAAGGCAAAGTGCATTCCTTCAAGGGAGCATCATTGGCATGGGGGTAGAAGTTTTGAAATGCAAGGAATCTGTTGCCTGCTATCTCAGGATGAAGCTCATCTCCTATTCATGATCAAGCCATGAAGTGGAACTAAAATTATGCTTAGCATATCAAATGCATTCCTGATTGCCACAAATTCAGTAGAAAATGGCTGCAAATTAACAAAACATAGATGAAGGAACAAGTAAAAGCAAGAATGCAGTTGTATGAAGACAGAGCTTAGCCTGTAAGGAAGGAGAATAGATCAAAGCAAGAAAAGTGAAATTAACTTGTTAAACACATTTATTGAGCTTTTAACAATAACCAAACACAATGTATGACCTTTGGAAAACAAGAAACAACAATGGATCAATCTGAACTTGGCAAATCCTAGTATAGATATATGACAGGAGCAATTTCCATTTTTTAATAGTCTGTGGTGATATATATATATATATATATATATACACACACACACATACATACACACACACACACATACACAATGTGTACCACTTCAATATCTGTCCTTTTTCTTTTTGAATTGTTGAGTAGATGGAAGAATCATAATCTAGAAATGTGTCCTTGGCTAACTTTATCCTGGCTCACCTGTTACCAGCACCTTTAAAGGATCTTAGGACACTATCCAAGATTACCTGATGCAAAGAACAAAGTCCACTTGATGCTGTCAGATCTGTGTTTTCTCCTCTCTCTCAGAATAATTTTCTATGTACAAAGACTGAAAAGTTTCATTGGGTAGATTCATTTGTTCCAGAAAACAGTATCAAAATTGTACTCAGGTTAGTTGGTTATTTTCTTCTAAAACCTTTAATGAATGAGCCTTTTGTTTCTGAAACTTGACTTCCCATCTTGGGTGCTGTGTGAGTGTGTTTGCATGTATATCTATCTGCATGTGTGTATGTCTGTGAGTGTGTGTAAGAGATGTACTCCTCTGCCAAGATTTTACAGACACTTTTCATGAAGGAAGGGCCAATCCAAAGAGTGAATGAAGTTTGAAGGAGGGAAGGAGAGAGAAGAAAGAAGAGGGACATTTTAGGTTACATCAATTCACAGTCGTAGCATTTCACTGAGGTGGAATTCTTCTTGGCTTGGTTCCCTACTTGAGGAGCCATTCATTTACTGGAAAGAGAGAGAAAGAAAGAAATAAAACAAAACGAACAACACAAAACAAGGCATAATTGGATGAATTTGCACAAGGGTTGGGCAGCTTACTCCAAAGGGGAAGGGACAGTTTTTAAATGTCTGCTTACTTGTATGTATCCCAACCATCCTCTCCACCTTCTTATGAACCTCTGGGTCTGAGATACCTAATAGTATTGTCATCAGCTACATGTGGCTAACATATATATATATATATATAAACTATTAGTTGCATTGTCATACTAGCCACACTTCAAATGTTCAATAGCCACATGTGGCCAGTAGCTACCGTATTGGTCAATGCAGACACAGAACATTTCCATTGTGTCAAGAAGCTATAGTGGATGGTGTTGCTTTAGACCAGAGGTGGGCAAATGACAGCTTGCAAGCCAAATCCAGCTGTGAACTGCTTTTGTGAATATAGTTTTATTAGAACACAGTCACACTGACTTATTTACATATTGTATATGGCTGCTTTCACATTACAATATCAGAGTACAGCAGAGCACAAAGCCTATATTTCTCATCTGGCCCTTTGCAGAAAATGTTAGCTGATCCCACTCTTAGACTATAAGTTCTTTAGGGATAAGGTCATGTTTTCATCACCTAGCTAAGTGCCTGTCACATAACAAGTGAAAGTGAAAGTCAAAGTTACTTAGTCATGTCCGACTCTTTGCTACCCCATGGACTGTATAGCCCATGGAATTCTCCAGGCCAGAATATTGGAGTGGGTTGTTGTTCCATTCTCCAGGGGATTTTCCCAACCCACAGATCAAACCCAGGCCTCTCATATTGCAGGCAGATTCTTTACCAGCTGAGCCACCAGGGAAGCCTAGCACATAATAGGTACATAATAAATAAATGTTGAATAAAGAGAAGTCTCAATGAATGAATGAGTTGAGTACTCCTGGATGGAAAGAAACAGAAATTATAGTTTTAGTACTCTGGGTATGTCTGAAAGAGAGAGAAAATTAAAGAAATTTGGGGGAAGTTGGAGCGATACAGTGGAGGCTAGTAGTGGTAGTTGCTTCTAAAAGTTGTATAATAACATCCACAGTCCCCATATTCAAGTAACATATTATCAGTACAAAGGACTTCCTTATCCAGGCTCTCATTTTCTCCTCACAACAAATCATGATGTAGATGGTATAAGGACTGTCGTGGGAGCCAGGGATAGAGAGGTTTGGCTTGTTAGTGTCAGAACCAGGCCTGGAACTCTGGTGTCCTATCTCCTGGTTGAAGACATTTCCATGACTCATCTCCACTTTCCTTTCCATACTGGAATATTACAACAATGATCAATAGGTACTTAGTGTGTAGAAAGGAAGAGAGTGGATTGGATGTGGGTTACAGAAGGTGGGAGGCACCCTGAATACCCCCTTTAGTAGGAATTCTAATCACTTCTAGACACAAAGCACTGGAAGAAGATGTGTTCAGAAACATTTCTCATTGGGCCCTAACCACCTGGTATCTAGAGTTATTTGCTCACCTTCTAAGGGAAAAGGGATCTATTTGTATATAACTAAAAGTTTTAGTGCTTCTAGTTGTCCTATTTTAGCACATAACTTTGGGGAAATTAGCTTCTCTGAGTTCTTCTGTATAACGGTGATAAAAATGCTATCTTGTCTGTACCAGACAAGATTTAAATATTTGATCTGTGTTTCTGATTATGACATATAATTTGTTTCAATAGCAAAGTACCATGAAAATATAATTCACAATCATGATTCCTACAAAAAGAAATAGTTCAAAACCTTTCAGAGTAGGTTTAAGTAAGAAGACTAGAAAACTTGTGTCTACTGCCCTCTGAACTCACCTCTATACTGAAGCTTCTGTGCCCGGTTGTTTGGACAGTCCTTCCCCTGTAAACTGAAGTTGATGTTGGTGCGGATGCAGCGGTTGTTGAGTGACTGGACAGGCCTGAAATTGTCACTCATGCTCAGAAAGATCTGAGATGGTTGATTCTGGCTGAGCAGACGTAAGGAATGCATCTGAGGGGAGAGAAACAGCTGTGAGATCCACCCATCCTCTTACGTGTAGTAGGGAAGAAATAAGACCACATAGACCATGGCCAGCCTGGGCAGTGCCAGCTGTGTGGGAAAGTGTACCTGAGTCTTCCACAGACCCAGACCCATAGGCTCAGTGGGTACAACCCGCTGATGCCTCCATGCTTGGAGAGAGCCTTACTTTAAGCTCACTGGTTCCTGGAATAGTCAGTGATTATTCTCTGTCCTATGACACACTATCAAAGGAGGAAACCCAAATGCATATTCTCCAGAGGCTCTTCTCACTCTTACACCCTGAAGTTGAGTAATTTAGGGAATTATTTTCTGATATGAGTATTATCAAAACTATAGTGACTGGTACAGGAGTCAAAGCTAAACTAAGCTGGATTAATTAAGTTATTTTTCTGTGATTATCAGGACCAAGAGCTGGACTAAAATGCTTTCAGCCATGTTCCACTCAGGACTGTGAAATTAAGGAAAACTCTCTAGCATAGAGGAGGGTGAACCATGGTGCATGGGGAGCAGGAGAGTGCAGAGAGAAAGGGCTTCTGCAGTTTTGATTCCAGGCAATACTTGACATCAATTTCTGATCTTAAATTACATAAGATGTCATGAGTAAATCTTTTTTCTAAGTTCAAGTTATCCCAAAGGGTTTGTCACTAAAAAAATCCCAATAAATACAGATAGCATCAGGCACTTCAAATTGTTCAAAGAGTTGTCAGGTTGTGAGTACATGTCCTATAAAAGAATTTGGTTTTGCTTCCTTTGCTTGTGTTTCCTCTGAACTTTTATAGACCCTCACAATCACAGGATAGACTCATGTAATTTACTCCCTCATTATAAAGAAGAGAATTCACTTCACAGAAGTGGGGCCACAGGCTTAGGAGCATCTAATGATCCATTAACAAAGCTGACCTCAGAAGCCAGGTTTCCTGATTCCCATCCGGTTCTGAGAAATGCTAGCTAGCCCAACAAGGAATACTGTAGGAAGCTCTAAAAAATCCTACATTCAAATATGCTTATGAAATACTACACATCATATTGCCTCCTCTTGGAGATAGACATGTATTATCATTCTAAAGTCCCTAAGAAATCTCCCAGCAACAAAACTGATTTGGCTCTTTTTAGGTACAGTTTTTTTCCAAAGATATTTGACAATATCATCCATTTTGCTCATCTGCTTTTTGAATACTAGAGTTGGTAGAGCACACTTTGGGAACTAACCCTTATTCCTTTCTCACTCAGGCAGGTAGGGCACATCTATAATTATTTCAAGCTCAGTCTTTCCAGATGCTAATTCCTTAAACATAGGTGTGATGAGATGAATTGTCTACCCCACAAATGCAAACGTTAGAGTCCTAACCCTCAGTACCTCAGAATATGACCTCATTGGGAAATAGGGTCCTTATGCTGTTCAATCACTCAGTTGTATTCAACTATTTGCGACCCCATGGACTGCAGCACACCAGACTTCTCTGTCCTTTACCATCTCTCAGAGACTGCTCAAATTCATGTCCATTGAGTTGGTGATGCCATTCAACCAACTGATCCTCTGTCGTCCCCTTCTCCTGCATTCAATCTTTTCCAGCATCAGGGTCTGTTCCAATGAGTCAGTTCTTTGCATCAGGTGGACAAAGTATTGGGAGCTTCAGCTTCAGCATCAGTCCTTCTAAAGAATATTCAGGATCGATTCCCTTTAGAATTGACTGGTTTGATCTCCTTGCAGTACAAGGGACTCTCAAGAGTGTTCTTAAATGCCACAATAAAAAGCATCAATTATTCGGCACTCAGCCTTTTTTATGGTCCAACTATCACATCCATTCTGACTACTGGAAAAACCATAGCTTTGACTATATGGTCCTTTGTCAGCAAAGTAATAACTCTGCTTTTTAATATGAGTCTAGATTTGCCATAGCTTTTCTTCCAAGGAGCAAATATCTTTTAATTTCACAGGTGCAGTCATCATCTGCAGTGATTTTGAAGCCCAAGAATATAAAGTCTTTCACTTTTTCTACTCTTTCCTCATGAAGTGATGGGATGGGATGCCATGATCTTTGTGTTTGAATTTTGAGGATCATTATAGATGTAATTAAATGAGGTTATTGAAGTGGGCCTTAATCTAATATGACTAATTGGGGTAGACCTTAATCCCATTTGACTGATGTTCTTATTAAGGGGGATTTGGACAAAGAGACACAGCCATTGGGAGAATGCCATGTAAAGATAAAGGGAGATTGAGGTGATGCTTCTATAAGCTAAGGAATACCAAAGCTTTTCAGAAAACCGCCAGAAACCAGGGGAGAAGTATAGAACGAATTCCTCCTTACTTCATCTGAAGGAAATATCTCTGCAGACAGCATGATCTTGGACTTAGAGCTTCCAGAATTGTGAGGTAAAATGTTTCAGTTTAAGCCACCAAATCTGTGGTATTTTGTTAAAGCAGTCCAAGCAAATAAATACAATAAACACTCCAAAAACCCAGCCAGTCTTTACATCATCTCCCCCATTAGCTAAAAGAACACAGAGAAACTCACCTGCATCCTGGTTATATAGACAGGTTTGTTCATTATTATCCAGTTTGCTGTCTCATAGCAGGGTGGGATAGTCATGGACCCATCATAAGTAATGAAACTAGAGGTCTCTGGATATAGTTCTTCTATATTAAGTCCTTGTAGTAAGTATGCATCATCTAAAGAATAAAATAAGACTTAAGAATTAGGACTCTTGAGAAAGGGGTTATTACTGATAACATATTTTTTTCTGTCCTTTTCAGATTCCAGTAGACTGTCAGGATAGGCTGCAGGAACAAACAGTCCCCCAAATATAATCGTTTTAAACAAATGAAAAAATATATTTATTTTTTGCTCTAGTACTAGTCATGGCAATATGGAGCCACCAAAATGTTTTATCATGAATAACATGATAAGGTTCACACTTAATGATGCTTCCTCTGATGGTGGCTTGGCCATACAATATGAAATTAAACAAAATGAATAAGAAAAGGAAGCATTCAGCACATCTTTATTAAACGTTAACATGATTTGTTTAACCAAGCTTGCACTTTGAACATATTGGATACTCTAGCATGCTGCTATTATTGTATTGTATGAGGGACTGAAGGAGACTACAGAATGAGGGACATTCCAGGCATGGTTCTAGAGTAAAGAAAAAAAAAAGGTTTTTCTGAAAATATAATCAACCTCTGTGTTGCATACACATTTGGGGACAGGTGTGTGTGTGTGTGTGTGTGTGTGCGTGCGCGCGTGCGTGTGTGTGTGTTGGGGTAGAGAGGGAAGGCCAGAATCAAGAGGCTATGTTTATGGATTTAACCCACGTAGAAGGGTAACAATCTGCTTCCAAAACTCTATTGTGCAGATATCCCAGATTCTGCTGGTGTGTAGATTTTCTTTAAAAGAGTTTCTAAAGTCAGCTGAAATTAATTTAGGGTTTTATTTTTTTTCATTGTCAGTCTGGTTTAGTGAGAGTGTGTTATAAGATTTGGTCAGACATGTGAAATCCAAACTTTCAAAGAAAGTAGAAGCTCACTAGACTATTACCATGCATTGCATGGGTCCCACACAGGAGCTGGAGTTCATTTGAGTAAACAAGCCATGTTGCTTATGTGCCCTGTGTTGTATTCACCTTGAAGATAATTTTATTTAGTATTATATTGACCTTCCTCTCACCTCCCAAGAAGCTAGATTTGACCAAAACATACCTAGGGGTAATAGAGAAACACATGTTATTAAGCACCTTGTTTATGCCAGTCTTTGTCCAGGCAACCTATTTAATCCTCATCTCAACTCTCTCAACATCAGTATTAGTATCCTCATTTTATTGATGAGGAAATTACCTCAGAGAGGTTAAGAAACTTGCCTGAAGCTATACAATAAAGATATGGTAGAGCTAGGAGCTGAAGTCTTCTTAGTTCTATATTTCTTCAGCAGAACATATTGAGTGCTACAATTATAGTGTAGTAGTATAGTCCTATATAGTATAGCTTTTACTAGCATGTTGGCTTCCAAAATTCACAATCCTTTTGGCAATATTTTCCTGTTTCCTCCTTTTATGGATTACTGGCATTGATCTTCTCAACTGGCTCAGCAGAATGATTTTGCACAATTCCTTCTTCCTAGTCATCTAATGTATGTTCAAATCAAGCAAATAGACAGTGGGACTACTGGCTGCCATTTTGTGGTGATTTTACCCCATGATTCCATGCTAACTCCTGCCTTTTTACATCTCTTGAACCAGTTGATGAGATAGATATAGATATACAAGAGTCTCTTCCAGGGTAGAATTTTAAAAACTATCTTTAGAAATGATTTACAATGTTAGATCATGGCCATCTGAGCTGTTCTTTAAAAAATGAGGATATCAACATGAATCCACCACAGGTGTACACGAGTTCCCCGTCCTGAATCCCCTCCCACCTGCCTCCCTGTACCATCCCTCTGGGTCATCCCAGTGCACCAGCCCCAAGCATCCTGTATCCTGCATCGAACCTGGACTGGCGATTTGTCTCATATATGATATTATACATGTTTCAATGCCATTCTCCCAAATCATCCCACCCTCGCCCTCTCCCACAGAGTCCAAAAACCAATACAATATTGTAAATTAATGTCTCAAATTAAAATAAATAAATTTATATTTAAAGAAAAGCAAAAAAAAAAAAAATGAGCATATGTTTCTCTCTTCTCTATTTATTCTCTGCCATGATTTCATCCAAGTTTAAATGCTATCTGGATCCAAGTGACTTCGACATTTATATCTGTAGTTATCTCTCCTGAAATCCACACTCATATATACAGCTGCCTACTCTATACTTCTTCTTTGAGGCCCATTTCGAGCTTAAGATATTTGAAACTTCTGATTCCCTTCTCACCCATGAGTATGTTTCATCCAAGCAAATGGAATGATTCTTCTGTCAGGAGATCATGTCACTCTCTGCTCAGAGTCTTAGATTGACTTTTCATTATGCAACATCCCCAAAGGAAAGACTGATGGGGAAGAATGACCCCATCTAGTACTAATCTCTATGTCTTCTCTGGTTTCAGTATGTGCACAATAATGGTGATGCCACTGTCTTCCTTTGAATGACAATGATTTCACCAGTAGTCCCATGCCAAAGGAGAAGCAGAAGTTGCAGGGAGCTTAGGATGGTATGCGCCTGAAATTTCAAATTGCCCACAAGTTCTGTGCTTAGTTTATGACCCTTCCAAAGTGGAAACATTGGCAAAAAGCAAAGAGAAGTCTCTTCAGACTGAACTAAATTTGGGATTACAAGAACAAGCTGAGCTGCTTCATGTAATGTGAGAGTATTAGCAATACAACTAGTTTTAAGACCTCAGAGCTAAGCTTTCCTTGCCCATTAGGGAGGAAGACAATAGGAAAGAAAGAGCCTACGAACATCCCTGGGATGATCTATGCTAAAATCCTTACTACCCCACTATGGATGAGTAAACTATCTGGAGTAAACTATCAGGAAATGTTCATTCCCTTCCCAGCCCCAAATCCATGGGAGCATTTTTATGTTGGGCTTGGCCATGTGACTTTCCTTGAACAGTGAACAGTAGATAAAACTGACAATGTGAGTTTCAAGACTAGGCCTTAAATAACATCACGCATTTCTGATCTCCAACATGAGAAGTACTTGATCCTGGACAAAAGAAAGCCATGTTATCTGACCTTATCTGACTTGCAGATTTACAGAGTCACAACCCACAGATGCAGCAGTGAGAAATCAATGCCTATTGTTGAATGCTTGTTTATTATGCAGAATTTACTGACTAATAGAGCCACTCACTAAATGTGTATCATTGACAGAGGGCTTCACTTCTTAGAGCTTTGCTTTCCTAATCTGTAAACTTGATTAGCTAGTAATACCTATTTTTGGAATAGGACTATGTGAGCACCAGGTGAGATGCTGCATGTGAAGCTCCCTGGAGTATGGAAAATGCTTAGCTAGCATTACTTCCATGTTCCTGATGCTGAAGCAGTTAGCAGAGTGTGTACACATCTGAGTGAGTGTGGCAGATTGAAGTTACACTGGAGTCTAATTCTGGGTAGCAGCAGAAGAATAGGTTTATTGTGAGGGTGGTCAGGGGCCAAGGTCAGTTGTTCCTGAGTGCTGTGGTTGGATAGTAGCTGGAGGGGATTCATTTCTTTCTTGCTTGCTTAAAAGGATGAAAACAGAGGACTCCAGTACGTGCCCTGAGCAGGAGGTGTTGTCTACCAGAGTTCATGGAAAGATGCCAGCATAACCTGCTGTCTCCTGCTGAGCCCTTGGAGGGACTTCTCAGGCTTATGTTTCGCACACTGGCTGTATACTCAGGCATGACTCCTGTTTCAGAAACTTCCTTGTTGCTCCCTTGTTTGGCCAGATTTCCAGACACTGGCTGCCTCTAGGTGATTAGCTAGAAAGAAGAGTATTGGCACTTTCCTGCTGAGAAAATCCATCCCTTTCAGCCACATGTCCTAGGCATTGCAGTGTCTAGGTCATTCTCACTTGTCCATGCAGAGGAAGAGCTGATGAAGGCAAATTTCCTGTCTTTGAACCCTTCAGAGTCCTTTAAATCCTCTCCTTGCATTTGTGTATGCTGTTTGGAATGTCCTTCACTCTCTCCTTCCCTCCTTCTTTCCTTCCTTTTCCTCTCCTTCTTTCTCTCCTACCCTCCTTCCCTCTCTCTCCTTTTCTCTCCCTTCTTTCTTCTATTCCTCCTTCCCTTTCTTTCCTTCTGTCTTTCCTCACCAAATGGTTGTTCATCTATTCAAATCTACTTATTTGAATAGCAATACCTATTTAAAACTCTGTCATGAATTTTAGGCAGATTTTCTATGATCCCTAGAGTTCCATTCCTATTTTTAATACCTTGTGCTTATTACACAAATCTTTAAGAAACACCATTATATGTCTGTCTCCCTGACTAAAGAGTGAGAGACTCATTGTTCACATGAAAGGCCACCTTCCCATAGCGCAAACCCTTATGACTGGTTTTATCTTTGGAAGCAGCCACATCACTTTAACATTAATCAGCCTAGAGCTGTGAGGTGAGGTGGGTTGCAAAGTTTGACTAATGGTTGACTGCAGCTGGCAATCTCTTAGATGGTGTGTTGGGGTTTAAAGTGTAATTTGATGGCTTTTCATGGTCTCTAAACTGCAAATTCAAGATTATTTGAAAGCATTTTATTTATTTTTATGCTTTTTTAGTAAAAAAGTTTAAAAACTAACAATCTTTATGAGCAGTTATAAAATGTATTTACAACCCAACACAGAAATGTCTCCCTTTGCTAAGCAATCTAAGTTTGAACTTAAAGGACTCTATGGGTACTTAAGAGGAAGACTGGGATAGTTTTGGAGTTAATTCTAGCTGATTCTCCAGGTTCATTCATTACCCCCAGCATCCCCAGACTCTTCATAGGGGCGTGCTTTGTGTGGAGGGCTGGTGTCTGGCCCATCTCTATATCCCAAGAGCTTCACTTCGTGCTGTCATGGGGCAGGTATGAAAGAAATCCTTGCTGAATTGATGAATAATTGAAAAAGAGAAGGGTTCTCCACACTCTTCCTCCAGGAGTCCTAGGTGAGATCCATAAGGGATTCACTTCATCTTTCCACATCTTCATCCATAGCAGTGTCCTCCACCAAGTGAGGACATGCCAAGGGTATGTGGGGTGTTAGAATGTTTGTGTACTGATTTTTACTTTTGCAAAACTCAGATTCAAAATCCTAGATTTAGAATGACCTTAGAAAATGAATTTCACCTTCTTTACAAAGGAGGGAACAAAGTGAAGAAGCTCTTTGCTTAAGGAAAAAAGCCCACTTTCCTGCCCACTTCTAATTAGTTAAATTTTTTTCCTGTTATTTTCTTTAATCTCTTTGTGTATACTATTTCATAACTTTTGCAACCTCTGAGATCACTGCAGAAGACAGTGGCATCCTTTCTACTCTTTTCAACTTTGCACCATTCTCTCTTTTCTGCTTACAGATGCAGGGGATTATACACTCTAGAAACCCAAGGAAATTGGGCAGAATTCTATAGCTCATGGTGTCACACATGGAAATGAAGAAAAATTCCACCTTGTCTAATCTGAAAGGGAGACCCAGTGACAGAGGGGGAGATGTGGTCCAGCTGAGGGCCTTAGAATATGTTGAAGTTGGATCAAACCAGCTGGTGAATGCTTTCTCAATCACATAATTGGCAAAGCCCTAAATGTGGCCAGCTGATATGTTGGAGTCTGTCAGCTAGTAGAATCTCCCAGCTCATTACTAATCCATAGGATAATGATGACCATCGTCATAATAATCATTATTGCTTTAGACAGGCATGGATGAAAAAGGCACCCTGGGGGTTTCTGCTTAAAATGAGTTGTTTCTTAGCCAACCCTCGTTCTCCAGAGTGATTTTCTACAGAATTGAATGATCATGAAGCTGAAAGAGGCCCTTAGAGATCATTAGTTCTGGCTTTCTGCCTTCAAACAGGACTAAGCTTTATATAATAGTTGCTATATAGAAAATTCAGCCAAACTTACTTTTATATGTTATTCTTGTGATAGTATCTCTGTTGAGCATTCGATTAAGAAATGGGTTTGATGAATCAGAAACCTAGGGGGGGAAAGAAAATATTAATAAAAGGTAGACAGAAGTTCACTTCAGTGGAAAAAGAGGAAGGGTGAGGAAAAACATATTGTGCACACATAGACATGGGAGAACAAGTCATTCTTAGGGAAGCATTTCAGGGCAGGCGAAAGTGAGAGTATGGAGGAAGGATGGGAGGTAAATATAGAAAGGTAGGCAGGGGATAGCTCATGCCAGGCTTTGAACGTCATATTAGGGCATTTAAAGTTTATTTTCTAGGAACAGGGAACCATCAGAGGGTTTTAAGTAGAGAGTAGGTGGTGACATCGGAGAACGCAATGACACTCCACTCCAGTATTCTTGTCTGGAAAATCCCATGTACAGAGGAGCCTAGTGGGCTGCAGTCCATGGGGTCACTAAGAGTCAGACACGACTGAAGTGACCTAGCAGCAGCAGCAGCAGGGAGTGACATATTAGGAAGGGGATAGTTATCCAAGTACAGAGAAAATAGAAAGAGTACCCAGAGTATTTGTGCTGATGCAACCCATGAAAGGAGAGTCAAAAATAGATTGTCCTGTTAGGTAAGGAATCTGCCATGTCCTTTAATTGAGTGCCTTGGGTCCATGGAACCTGGTCAGTCTAGGCAGAGCTAACAGTACAACTAGACCCTTCTGAGCTGATTGAAAATAATTGAAAATTTTCCAAAATGCACACAGACAATTTGTGGGCTTCAGTGTGTTGACTATATGGGTGAGAGGATAAAATATGTACTTGGTATATATGCACTTAAATAGGAAGTTAATGTTGTGTGACTGAGCACTAATCATAGCCAAATCTCCGCTCCCTGTGGTTATGGGAAATGTGGGGTATTAGGAGAGGACATAGATAAGTGAAACCTACAGATAAACAAATCTCTTATTTTAACAAACAATTCCAACCCTTTTATGACTCAGATTTTGGCCGGTTGACATCTCAAGGGTTCAGCTGACCTAGATATGGGGCTTCTCAATTTCTGTTACTGCTTACCTTGCAGGGAACTAGGAAGGGGAGGTAGAAAGATCAGAAGGAGGGGAAGAGTGCCAGAGGCTTTGTTCATGTCATTTCTAGGTATCGGTGCCCAGAAAATCTGGCCTGTGTCCCATGCACAATCAGTTTGGGAGTGAGTGAATGGCAAGTCACAGCTTGGATGATTCACTGTAGAGCACCCTGGAGTTGATTATGTTGGACAAAGATAGAAATTCTGTAGCTTATTTTGAGATCCAGCCTGAAAGTTTCAGGTTTGCTCAGGGAAAGTGTGGAAGCATCCCTAAGTGGCAAACTGTTCTGAGAAGATGCAGGAGCTAGGGACAATCCTTTTACTGATCTCAGGGTCTGGGGCATAAGTTCCTCTCAGTAACCCACAGGGAAACAATCAGGACCTGTGTCAGTAATCTAAATGGAATGAGTGTTTCTACAGAAGCCTGTGAAACATTCCAGTAGTTTTCAGTTAAAAGGCTCACTTCTGGCAAATCAATCACCCTGTCAGCTGTAATGTGCCCACATTGCAAGGATGACATTCACTGACTCGGAAACTTTGAGCAAAGTGAGGCAATGTCAGCGGCCGAGGCTGAGGCACTCATCAAAGGTCAAGAGCTGTTGGGCAGTCCATGTTGGTCATGAGAGTTACTCACAGAAGGCCTATTATTGGGAAATTTACAGGAGATGTGAGCTCTTGGATATGCTTGCCTAATATTGTGAAATGCCTTTAGGCTGCATAAGAGTAAGTATGTCCCAAGTTGAACACAACAATAAGTTATCAATGTCATAATTGGGGCTGGTTGAGGGATATAGGTATTTGTCCTATGTTTGTGGGCAGCATGGAGTTGCAGGGGAAAATTTTTAAATGTTGTTTTCTCTTTTTTTCCCTTCCAGCTCTATGTGAACAAGGTCGTTAGTGTCAATATTAAAGTCAAGCAAGACCTGGGTTCCTTTCCTGAATGTACTATTATGAGCTTCATGTACAGGGATGTAATGTCAAAAATTCTCTGTACCATTTTCCTCATTTTCCTTAGGGACACTGATGCCTACCCCACAGGTTTATTGTTAGGGTTAAATTATAAAATATGTATGTAAAGTAAATTTTCTCAGTGCCTCGCATTTAGTAATCTACTATTCATTATAACAGGGTCTGTGATGATCCAAAGAGGTATAGAGCAGGGATTGGAAGGATCTGTCTGTACCAAGACCAATTTCCTTTGGGAAGTTTTATTAGGGATGAAGAAAGCCTAAAATCATACTTATTTGGTCAAAAGCCCTTTTCTATATTTGCCAGTGACAAGCTAAAGGAGGTGGGATTGGTGGTCAGTGGCAGCAGTTATGTCCAGGGTTCAGCTCTCCTGGGACCACAAAAAGGCTTGATCTGACCCAGGTGAGGGAGAGGAAGTTAGGAGGCTTCGTGATCAGACAGAGCAAAGCGCCTCTTGTAAAAGGTGATGCTCATGAGGAAGGAGGGGGAGTGGTGTCTGGGGCTGCCTCTGTGTCCATTCTGTGTGATGATAATGTCTTCATAAGAGCTGTGTTAAAACTCCTGAATTTCTATTGGCTGTCATCAGATTTGAAGTTCTGAGTGGGGCACTTCCTCCAATGGTCTGGCCAAAACTTCCCAAGGCGCTACACAATGACTGCCAACTTCTACAACTGCCACACTGCACCCCCTGCCCTTTTGGGAAGACAACTTTTTTTTTTTTTTTTTAAGAAGTTAGAAATGTTTACTGTTTAAAACAACTATTAAAACAGCAAAAGCTAATTGCTGTAAAAACTAATATCTGAAACTGGGTGTTGCCCAGTTTAGGTTTTGTTTTCATAATAATTTGTATATACTTAATATTGGCCTTGAATTCAGGCTATAGATGGAGGTTGGAAAACAATGAGGCAACTGTTAGTAGAGACTGAAAAAAATGATGAACCAAGTTATGACATAGAACATTTGGCAAATGTTTCATCTACAGGAACTTGGACAGAAGACCCTTTGTAATACCTCTAAAAGTTCTAAGCTAAATATAAGAGTCCTCAGCAAGACAAATAGGCTGCTAACAATCCTGAGGACATTATTTTTTTTCCCTACAGGAGTTTGCTGCAGCCAGGGTAGAGAAAGCCCTATTTTGGGGAAAAAAAAAAAATTGGATGCAATTCACTACTTCAGAAGTAGTGAATTTTAGGACTTATATAGAGAAGATATGCATCAGATTCATATACAATTCATCATTTTAATGTCCATTACACCAACAAAATAACTACCTGTTTGGACAAAAACTGCAATAGTTCAAAAAGCAGTAAGACTTATGGACTTCTAACATTTTATGGATAGAAATCAGAATGAGAATAACATTTCTTACCCAAAGAGGGGAAAACCCTAGAGGTAGAGCTGAGGGATTCAGAGGATTGTGAACAAGTTAATTATCTCGGGGAGCAGAAATGAAATCTAATCAAGGAACATCCTCAGGCCAAGAGTAGGAAGACGTTTTTAAAATTAATTTTTATTGGAGTATATCTGCTTTACAATACTGTGTTAGTCTCTACTGTATAGAAAAGTGAAGTAGCTATACATATGCATATATCCCCTCTTTTTTGAATTTCCTTCCCATTTAGGTCACAACAGAGCACTCACTAAGTAGCATTCCCTGAGCAATATAATAGGTCCTCATTAGTTATCTATTTTATATATGGTAACAATAGTGTATATATGTCAATTTCAATTTCTCAAATCGTCCAACCCCTCCTTCTCACCTTGGTGTCCATATATTTGTATGCTATATCTGTGTCTATATTTCTGTTTTGGAAATAAGATCATGTATACCATTTTTCTATGTACCACATATATGTGTTAATATATGATATTTGGTTTTTCTCTTTCTGAATTACTGTACTCTGTATGATAGTCTCTAGGTCCATTATCTAGATGGTAGTCTCTAGGTCCATTATCTAGGTCCACTATCTGGGTATGATAGTCTCTACAAATTATCCAGTATTGTTCCTTTTAATGGCTAAGTAATATCCCATTGTCTATATATATATATATATATGGTTATTGAGATTGATTTCATGCCATGGCTATTGTAAATAGTGTTAAAATGAACATTGGGGTGCATGTGTCCTTTTGAATTATGGCTTTGTCTAGGTATAAGAACAGTAGTAGTATTGCTGGGTCATATGGTAGTTCTATTTTTAGGTGTTTTTTTTTTTTTTTTTTTAAGGAACCTCCATATGGTTTTCCATGGTGGCTGTATAAATTTACATTCGCACCAACAGCAAAAGGGTTTACTTTCCTCTACACTCTCTCCAGCATTTATTGTTTATATAATTTTTAAAATTTTATTTTTACTTGGAGGATAATTGCTTTACAATGTTTTTTTGTAATTTTTTTTAATGATAGGCTGGCTGGTGTGAGGTGATACATCATTGTAGTTTTGGTTTACATTTCTCTAGGACTTAGTGATGCTAATCATCTTTTCATGGCTTTGTTGGCCATCTGTATGTATTTCTTGGATAAATATGTGTTTAGGTCTTCAGCCCAATTTTTGATTGAGTTTTTTAATATTGAATGTATAAATTATATTTTAGAGATTAATCTTTTGTCAGTTGTTCCATTGCAAATATTTTCTCCAATTCTGAGAGTTGTCTTCTCATCTTTTTTATGGTTTCCTTTGCTATGCCAAAGCTTTTAAGTTTAATTAGGTCCCATTTGTTAATTTTTTGTTTTATTTTTATTACTCTAGGGGGTGGCTCAAAAAAGATCATCCTGCAATTTATGTCATAGAGTATTTTCCTATGTTTTCCTCTAAGAATTTATATTATCCTACCTTAACTTTAGGTCTTTAAATCATTTTGAGTTTATTTTTCTACATGGTGTTAGAGTGTTCTGATTTTATTATTTCACATGTACCTGTCCCGTTTTCCCAGAACCATTTCTTAAGAGGTTATATTTTCTCCATTGTGTACTCTTGTCTTGTTTGTCAAAGATAAGGTGCATGACAAGGTTCATAGATGTGTGAGTTTATCTCTGGTTTCCTTATCCTCTTCTATTAATCTGCATTTCTGTTTTTCATGACAGTACCATACTGTCTTGATGACTGTACCTTTGTCTATAATCTGAAGTCAGGGAGCCTGATTGTTCAGCTCTGCTTTTCTTTCTCAAGATTGATTTGACTGTTTAGGACCTTTTGTATTTCCATACAAATTGTATACTTTTCTGCTCTAAGTTCTATGAAAAATGCCATCAGTGATTTGATGGGGTTTCATTGAATCTGTAGATTGCTTTGGGTAATATAGTCATTTTCACAATATTGATTCTTTGAATCCAAGAACATGACCTATCTTTCAATTTGTATGTCATCTTTGATTTTTTTTTTTATCTCATCTTAAAGTTGTCTGCATACAGATCTTTTGCCTCCTTCAGTTCAGTTCAGTTCAGTCACTCAGTCGTGTCCGACTCTTTGCAACCCCATGAATCGCAGCACGCCAGGCCTCCCTGTTCATCACCATCTCCCAGAGATCACTCAGACTAACGTCCATTGAGTCCGTGATGCCATCCAGCCACCTCATCCTCGGTCGTCCCCTTCTCCTCCTGCCCCTTATGGGGGTTTATTCCTAGGTATTTTATTATTTTTGTTTCAATGGTAAATGAGATTATTTTCTTGTTTTCTCTTTCTGATGGTTCATTGTTGGCATATAAGGATTCAGATTTCTGTGTATTAATTCTGTCTCTTGTGTCTTTATGAAATTCATTGATTAGCTCTAGGAGTTTTCTGGTGGCATTTTTAGGTTTTCTATGAATAGTATCATGTCATCTGCAAACAATGACAGTTTTACTTTTTTAAAAATTTGGATTCCTTTTATTTCTTTTTCTTATCTGATTGCTGTTACTAGTATACTTCCAAAATTATGTTGAATAATAATGGTGAGAGAAGACAATCCCTTGTCTGATTCTTGATGTTAGAGGAAATGCTTTCAAATTTTCACCATTGAGGAGTTTGTTTGCAGGAGTTTTGTCATATATAGCCTTTATTATCTTGAGGTATGTTCCCTCTATATCCATTTTATGCAGACATTTAGTTTTAATCCTAAATGGGTGTTGAATTTTCCCAAAAGTTTTTCTGCCTCTACTGAGATGATCACGTGGGACATGGTTTTTATTTTACAGCTTGTTAATATGTTTAACCACATTGATCAATTTGCATATACTGATGATTCCTTACATCCCTTGGATAAACTCTGCTTGATCATGATGTATAATTCTCTTAATGTATTATTGGATTCAGATTGTTAGTATTTTGTTGAGGAATAGCACATCTATATTAATTGGTAATATTGGCTGTTTTTTGGTATATCTTTGTCTGGTATTGGTATCAGGGTGATAGTGGCCTTGTAGAATGAGTGTGGGAGTGGTGTTCCTCTCTATGCAATATTTTTGGAAGAGTTTGAGAACAATAGGCATTAGCTCATCTCTAAGTGCTTGATAGGATTCATCTGTGAAGCTATCAGGTTCTGGCTTCTGTCTATTGAAAGATTTTTAATCAGAGTTTCATTTTTATTACTTGTGATTGGTCTGTTAATATTTTCTGCTTCTTTCTGGTTCAATTTTGGAAGGTTTTACCTTTTACAGAATTTGTTAATTTCTTCCAGATTTCCCATTTTATTGGCATATAGTTGTTTGTAGTAGTCCCATATGATCCTTTATATTTCTGCAGTGTCAGTGGTATTAATTTAATTGATTTAATTTTATTTCATAATCTCTCCTTTTCATTTATAGTTTTATTGATTTGAGTCCCTTCCCTTTTTTCCCCCTTGGGGAATCTGAGTGAGGTTGATCAATTTATTAAAAGCATATTCTCAAACAATGAACTTTTGGTTTCACTGCTGTTTGCTATTGTTTCCTTAATTTCTATTTCATTTATTTCTGCTCTGACCTTATAACTTTTTTCCTCCTGCTAACTTTTTCTTCTTTCTCTAGTTGCTTTAGTTATAAGGTTAAGTTGTTTATTTGAGATTAGTGAATCTTGAGGTAGGATTGTATTTCTATTAACCTCCCTCTTAGAATTGCTTTTGCTGCATCATATAGGTTTCAGGTTGTTATGTTTTCATTGTCATTTATTTCTAAGTATTTTTAATTTCTCTTTGATTTCTTCAATAATCTTTTTGCTATTTAATAGCATATTCTTTAGGCTCTATATGTTTGTGGTTTTTTACTGTGTTTCTTTTTCCTAATTTGAATCCTAATTTTATAGTGCTGTAGTTGGAAGAGATACTTGAGGCAATTTCAATTTTCTTAAATTTACCAAGACTTGATTTGTTACTTAATATATGACCTATCCTGAAGTATGTTTTGTGTGAACTTGAGAAAAAACTGTATTATCCTGCTTTTAGATGTAATGTCTTAAAAATATCAATTAAGTCTCTGTTTTAATGTGTCATTTAAAGTCTTTGTTTTCTTATTAAATTGTTTGTCTGGATGATCAGTCCATTGGTGTACTTGGGATGTTAAAGTACCCCACTATTATTGTGTTACTATTGATTTCCCTGTTAGCATTTGCTTTATGTATTAAGGTGATCCTATATTAGGTGCATAAATAGTTACAGTTGTTATATCTTCTTCTTGGGTTGATCTCATGATCATTATATAGTGCCCTTCCTTGTCTCTTGTAACAGTTGTTATTTTAAAGTATTTTTTTCTGATATGATTATTTGTATTCCCACTCTTTTTATTTACATTTGCATGGAATATATTTTTTCTGTTCCTCATTTTCTGTCTGTATGTGTCCCTAGGTCTGAAGTGGACTTCTTGTGGACAGTACATATACAATCTTTTTAGAATCCATTCATCAATATGTGTCTTTTGGATGACAGATTTAATCCACTTACATTTAAGGTAATCATCAATATGTATGTTTCTCTTACCATTTACTTAATTGTGTTGGTTTTGGGTTTTTTTAGTTCTTTTTTCTTTTCTTGTGTTTAGCATCTAAAGAAGGTTTGGGGTTTTTTTTTAGCAATTTTTATAAAGATAGTCTGTTGGTACTGAATTCTGTTAGCTTTTGCTTATCTGTGAAGCTTTTGATTTCTCTTTTGAATATGAAAGAGATCCTTGCTAGATAGAGTAATTTTGGTTGTAGGTTTTCTCATTTCATTACTTTAAATATATCCTGCCACTGCCTTCTGGGCTGCAGAATTTCTGCTGAAATTTTAGCTGATACCTTAGATATGTTATTTCTTGTTTTTCCCTTACTGCCTTTATGTTTTTCTTTTAATTTTTGTTATTTTGATTAATATATGTCTTGGTGTGTTTCCTCTTGGTTTGTATCCTGTATGAGATTCTCTTTGCTTCCCAGACTTGGGTGACTATTCCTTTTCCCATGATAGGGAAATTTTCAAATATAAATCTTTTAAAATATTTTCTATGACATTTTCTCTATCTTTTTTTCTTCTGAGACCCCCATTACTTATATGTGATTGTGTTTAGCAATGTCACAGAGGTCTCTGAGACTGCCTTCATTTCTTTTCATTCTTTTTTCCTTATTCTACTTTGCAGAAGTTATTTCCACCTTTCTATCTTCTTTTTAACTTATCCTTTCTTCTGCTTCTGTTATTCTGCTATTGATTGCTTCCAGTCTGGGGAGGTCTTACAAATAGCTGTGAAAAGAAGAGAAGTGAAAAGCAAAGGAGAAAAGGAAAGATATAAGTATCTGAATTCAGAGTTCCAAAGAATAGCAAGAAGAGATAAGAAAGCCTTCTTTAGCGATCAATGCAAAGAAATAGAGAAACAGAACAGAATGGGAAAGACTAGAGATCTCTTCAAGAAAATTAGAGATACCAAGGGAACATTTGATTCAAAGATGGGCTTGATAAATGACAGAAATGATATGGACCTAACAGAAGCAGAAGATATAAAGAAGATGTGGCAAGGATACACAGAAGAACTGTACAAAAGAGATCTTCATAGCCCAGATAATCAAGATGGTGTGATCACTAATCTAGAGCCATACATCCTGGAATGTGAAGTCAAGTGGGCCTTAGAAAGCATCACTACGAACAAAGCTAGTGGAGGTGATGGAATTCCAGTAGAGCTATTTCAAATCCTGAAAGAGGATGCTGTCAAAGTGCTCCACTCAATATGCCAGCAAATTTGGAAAACTCAGCAGTGGCCACAGGACTGGAAAAGGTCAGTTTTCATTCCAATTCCAAAGAAAGGCAATGCCAAAGAATGCTCAAACAACCACACAATTGCACTCATCTCACATGCTAGTAAAGTAATGCTCAGAATTCTCCAAGCCAGGCTTCAGCAGTACGTGAACCATGAACTGCCTGATGTTCAAGCTGGTTTTAGAAAAGGCAGAGGAACCAGAGATTAAATTGCCAATATCCGCTGGATGATGTTAAAAGCAAGAGAGTTCCAGAAAAACATCTATTTCTGCTTTATTGACTATGCCAAAGCCTTTGACTGTGTGGATCATAATAAACTGTGGAAAATTCTGAGAGAGATGGGCATACCAGACTACCTGAGCTGCCTCTTGAGAAATCTGTATGGAGGTCAGGAAGCAACAATTAGAACTGCACGTGGAACAACAGACTGGTTCCAAATAGGAAAAGGAGTCCATCAAGTCTGTATATTGTCACCCTGCTTATTTAACTTCTATGCAGAGTACATCATGAGAAACGCTGGACTGGAAGAAACACAAGCTGGAATCAAGATTACCAGGAGAAATATCAATAACCTCAGATATGCAGATGACACCACCCTTATGGCAGAAAGTGAAGAGGAACTAAAAAGCCTCTTGATGAAAGTGAAAGAGAAGAGTGAAAAAGTTGGCTTAAAGCTCAACATTCAGAAAACAAAAATCATGGCATCCGGTCCCATCACTTCATGGGGAATAGATGGGGAAACAGTGGTAACAGTGTCACACTTTATTTTGGGGGGCTCCGAAATCACTGCAGATGGTGACTACAGCCATGAAATTAAAAGACGGCTTACTCCTTGGAAGGAAAGTTATGACCAACCTAGATAGTATATTCAAAAGCAGAGACATTACTTTGCCGACTAAGTTCCATCTAGTCAGGGCTATGGTTTTTCCAGTAGTCATGTATGGATGTGAGTGTTGGACTGTGAAGAAGCCTGAGTGCTGAAGAATTGATGCTTTTGAACTGCGGTGTTGGAGAAAACTCTTGAGAGTCCCTTGGACTGCAAGGAGATCCAACCAGTCCATTCTGAAGGAGATAAACCCTGGGATTTCTTTGGAAGGAATGATTCTAAAGCTGAAACTCCAGTACTTTGGCCACCTCATGCGAAGAGTTGACTCATTGGAAAAGACTCTGATGCTGGGAGGGATTGGGGGCAGGAGGAGAAGGGGATGACAGAGGATGAGATGGCTGGATGGCATCACTGACTCGATGGACATGAATCTAAGTGAACTCCGGGAGTTGGTGATGGACAGGGAGGCCTGGTGTGCTGCAATTCATGGGGTCACAAAGAGTCAGACAGACTGAGCAATTGAACTGAACTGAATGTGTTTTCAATTCCAATTATTGTGTTGTTCATTACTGTTTTTTCTTTAGTTCATCTAAGTCTTTGTTAAACACTTCATCTATCTTCTGTCCGTGCCTCCAAGTTTAATTCTGAGAGTTGGATCATCTTTACTATCACTATTCTGAATTATTTTTCAGATAGATTGCCTGTTTCCTCTTCATTTATTTGATCTTGCGTTTTTACTAGCTTCATCATATTTATCATTCTTCTCATTGTATCTAACTTACTGTCTTTGAAGTCTCCTTTCTGCTGTTTGTAGGACCATTGTTTCTGTTGCTTATGATATCTGCCCCCAGGGCATGAGTTTGGCCCAATGGCTTGAGTAAGTTTCCTGTTGGGAAGGACTGGTGCCTGTGCTCTGATGGGTAGAGCTGAGTCTCATCCCTCCGATGGGCAGGCCCACATCATGTGGTGTGTTTTGATATATCTATGTGCTTAGCACTCTAGACAGCCTGTCTGCTAATAGGTGGGTTTGTGTTCCAGTTATGCTTATTTTTTAGTGTGACATATTAAGTATCTTGGAGTCAAGGTAGAGACTTTCTGTTGAGATCTTGCCAGTTAATATTCCCTGGGTCTCAGAATTCTCTGGGATTTCCCAGGTGGTTCAGTGGTAAAGAATATGCTTGATAACAGCATTGACTCAATGAACATGAATTTGAGCAAACTCTGTGTGATAATGAAAGACAGAGGAGCCTGGGGTGTTACAGCCCATTGGGTTGCAAAGAACCAGACGTGATTTAGTGACTGAACAACAACAAGAAGGAATTCCCCAGTGGTCCAATGTCCTGGCCTTGGCACTCCCACTTCAGAGGCTCAGGCCTAACCCCTAGTTAGGGAACCATGATCCTGCAAGCCACACAGTGCAATGAAAAAAGGATCAAGAAAGAAACTAAACAGACAAACAAAACCCAAGACAAATAGCAAAGATAAAAACAAAGAATGATAGTTTTTTTTTTTTTTTTTAAGAAANCAAGATAGATGGTAAAAGAAAAATGCAACAAAGAAAAATAAAAACTAAGACACACACACATACAAAAAAAGAAACAAAAACAATGAAAATAAAAAACCAGAAAGCAACTAGACAAATAAAAGAACCTAAAAACAAAATCAGAGCAATTAAAAACAAAACTAAGAAAAGCAAAAAAGAAAACCAAAGTAGAATACAAACTAAAAATAAAGTAAAATAAGTGTTAAAAACAAAACAAGGAAAGAACACAGAACAATGGAAAGGTAAAGTAAAAAAAGAAAAATAAAAATTGCATTAAAATAATGAAAGCAGCAACAGAACAGAACATATGAAAATAGCAATAAGAATATTTTCCTGGTGTCTCATCTGTCAGTGTTTTTAACCCCACTATGATCCCCAGCCAAACTCTGCTTTCCCTAGTATTCTCTAGATAGGCTTCTGGACTTGCTGTGGACAAGGTATGGGCATCTCAGACTCTGAGATGGCCCAACATTATATGTACTTCACCCCATCGACTGGTCTCAGTTGTGGGAACACTCATTGTTCATTCATATATTCCACAGATGCACAGTTTATCAGACTGATCATGAAGATTTAACTTGTGGCCTGTGCAATTACATGAGAAGATTTTCATTCCTCTTCCTTAGTCACTCTATCCTTGGGCTTTAGCTAAGGCTTTAGCCCCACCACTGCATGTGGACCTCCCACAGAGGTCTGTGCCTGAGGCTTCCCCAAAGCACTCAGATCTGACCTGGTGAGGACAGGGCATGGAGGTGGCCTGCCTGCTGGGTCACAGGAGCCCTGGAAAAGACAGGTGCATGGGGGATCAGTGGCTGAAAGAGATATAGTCCAGCCAGTGAGAAGGTGCACAGGGAAGCCAATGGCCAAGAGTTCAAGAGATCCAGCTATAGTGGTAGACTTTCCCATAATCCACTGGCTATAGTGAAAGGATCAGTCCTGTTGGCGGCCTTTCCTAGTGCCTGGTGACAGGTGGTTTTTCTTCTTCTTCTTCTTCTTCTTTTTTAATTTGCAAACCTGTTTCACCCAACAACGGTCAAAATGTTGTCTAATTTTTTTAACAACTTGAACTTTTATTTTTTGGAAGTCTGTTGTTGATGACTATAAGGAGATGTGGAGCTACCTTAGAATGTCATAAAGCCAGCATTGGTAAATTTTCTTAATTATTCACAGGGATCTTTACATGAGAGAGGTAAACTGGGAGGGAAAGATGATACTCAGAGCAATTCCTGAAAGCTAGAGGGAACTGTTTAGTACAGTGCCTGGAGGGAAAGGACATCTCACATTTTCTTTTTATCCCTTTTTCCAAGGGTCATATGATTGACAGCCCTTTAATCCTGTGGGGTATCAGTGAGAAACCATCTTTCCTTCCACTGATTCCTTCTGATTCTTCTGCATGAGTGAAATCTAGAACCTGCCCCTGGATCCAGCATCGTTTTTCTCTCTAGGACATAAACTACCTTGATTCGCAGACCCCAGTGCTCTAAACTCATCATTTTTGTATCTCACTGAAAGGGTCTTTATTTTTCATAAACCTCATGGACATAAATATTGGACACAGATATTTCTCTTTGGTAATACCTATGCAGCTTGGGTTATTTTGCTATTTTTCTAAGATTCAATGGGACTATAAACTGATATTCTGATTGGGGTGGAAATGGTAAGAAGAGAAGAATGAAGGAATGCAGCACACTTACTTTTATAAATATAGAAACTACCACCAATCCATTTGGGCTCTTTGCAGCTTCTGTGACATTGGTATATAGCTCGTGGTTATAGTGGATGAGCTGCACCTGGCGGGAGGAAAAAGCAATAATGCAATAATGAGAACAACAATGTAACATTAAAAGATGTGAGGTACCCCATAGCCACCCTACATAAGGGTAAACTGTAAATTAAATTGTAAAACAATTGGAAAGATAATTCTATAATTGAGATTTCAGGGATATGGCATGTGTCATAAAATACATGCACATGCACACACACATATTAAAATACCCATACATATTTGCATTTATTTTCTGGTAATAATCATGGCTTTAATAAGTTCAGTGCCCATCTGGCTCTGGCTTCATTTTAAGGACATTTGTAAAGTTATGAGGTATGTAAAGTTATTTTCCCTTGTTAGAAGCAGAATTGCCCTACACAAGTGGGCCAGCTTTCCAGGATGCACCTACAGTTGCCATTAGCAGCAAGTAAATCTTATTCATGGCCATGGGCAAGCAGGGAATTGCCAGATCCTTTCAGTCAAGTGACTTTGGAGGAGACTGGCTAAACTGCAAGATGAAGTGCTCCTGAGGGAGAGGAAGTTGGTGGCTTAGGTTTCTGATGCATCCGCCTACCCAGGTTATCTGTGTTGGACTTAACCTGCTCCTCACTGAATGGAGATCAGTAATATGCCTATTGAGCCTTTATGCATTCATTTCAGGCTGTGGTTTTAAAATATGTTTTAACAGAATGGGGGTATAATTTTGTAATAAACTAAATGATAAAGAAATTGAAACAAAAGATCCCCCCACATCTTTCTAATTATAGTCCAAGCAATATGATTATTAAGAGTTTAGTACATATCCTTCCAGATATTTTTGTCTTTATAACTCACGCACACACAGAGAGAGACTTTAAAAAATATTAAATGAGTAAATTAACAGGAACTTACAACCTACCAATATTGCATCAAGAGAAAATAGAAACCTGAACAAATGAGTAAAAACAAGGTAATTGAAGTAGCAATCAAAAATCTGTCAGCAAAAAAAAAAAAAAAAATCCCTGGACCAGATGGCTTTGTGGGTGAGTTCCACCAATCCTTCAAATATAATTCATATCAATCCTTCTTAAACTCTTCAAAAGCACAGAAGAAGAAAGAACATTTCCAAATTCATTTTATTAAGCCAGAATCATCCTGACACAAAGTCAGACAAAGACACTGCAAGAAAACAGAACTAAAAAGGCCAATATCCCTAACAGAACAATCCACTTCCCAGGTGGCAGACTAGTGGTAAAGAAACTGCCTGACAATGCAGGAGACATACGAGATAAGATGCAGGTTAGATCCCTGGTTCTGGGAGATCCCCTGGAGGAGGGCATGACAACCCAGAATGTAACAGAAGTGAGGGCCCTGAGATAAATCCTCACACTTATGGTCAACTGATCTTCAGCAAAGGTGTCAAGAACACATAATGAAACAGGATCGACTCTTTAGTAAATTATTTTGGGAAAACTAGCTATCCCATACAGAATAATGAAACTGGACTCTGCTTCATACCACATATAGAAATCAACAAAAAGTGGACTTATGTATCAGACCTGAAGCTGTAAAACTAGTAGATGAAAGAAAACACAGGAAAAGGTTTTTTGACATTGGTCTTGGCAAGTTTTTTTTTTTTTTTAATTATTATGACAGCAAGAAGCACAGGCAATAAGCAAAAATAGAAAAGTGGAATTGTATCAAACAAGAAAGCTTCTGCAAAGTAAAATGGGTATGTGCTCAGTCATTCAGTTGTGTCTGATTCCTTGTAACCCATGAACTGTAGCCCTGCCAGGTTCCTCTGCCCATGGAATTTTCCACTTCCTGCCATTTCCTACTCCAGGTGATTTTCCCGAGCCAGGGATCTAACCTGAATCATTTGCATCTCCTGCATTGGCAGGTGGATACTTTAGCACAACAGCCACCTAAGAAGCTCAAAGGAAGCAACCAAAACCGTAAAATGGCAACCTACAGAAAAGGAGAAAATATTTGCAAATCATGTATCTTATAAGGATTAATATCCAAAGTAAATAGGTAGCTCATACAACTCAATAGCAAAAACAAAAACAGAAACCTGATTTTAAAAGTGGGCAAATAATTTAAATTGACGTTTCTCAAAACAAAACACACAAATGTTCAATAGGTACATGAAAAAGTGTACAATATCACAAATCATTGAGGAAATGCAAATCAAACCCATGATGAGATATAACCTCACACTTGTTATAAAGGCTATTAAAAAAAAAAAAGACAAGCGATAACAAGTGTTGATGATGATGTGGAGAAAAGGGGACACTTGTACACTGCAGTAGAAGTGTAAATTTGTGCTGCCACTAGGGAAAACCGTGTGGAAGTTCCTCAGAAAATGAAAAGTTGAAATATTACATGATCCAGCAACACGACTGTGCATATATGGCCTGCTGATGCTGCTAAGTCGCTTCAGTCGTGTCTGACTCTGTGCGACCCCCTGGATGGCACCCCAACAGGCTCCCCCGCCCCTGGGATTCTCCAGGCAAGAACACTGGAGTGGGTTGCCATTTCCTTCTCTAATGCATGAAAGTGAAAAGTGAAAGTGAAGTCACTCAGTCGTGTCTGACTCTTGGTGACCCCATAGACTGCAGCCTTCCAGGCCCCTCTCTCCATGGGATTTTCCAGGCAAGAGTACTGGAGTGGGGTGCCATTGCCTTCAAAAAAAAAAAAAAGAAAAGAAAAAAGAAAAGAAAAGAAACAAAGAAAGAAATCTGACTCTTAAAGAGGTATCTGCACCCCCATGTTCATTGTATCATTATTCACAATAGCTAAAATATGGAAGCAACATGAGTATCCACAGGTGGATGAATGGATAAGGAAAATGTGATACATACCCCTCCCTCCCTACACACTGGAAGATTATTCAATAATAATAGTGACTGAAATCCTATCATTTGTGACAACACGTCAACTAGATGAGCCAGAAGTACTTTATGCTAAGTGAAATATGTCAGAAACAGAAAGGCATATACTTAACAAACTCACTCATATGTAGAAAATAAAGTACTCAAACTCATAAAAGGAGAGTTTAGAATAAATGATCCAAAATCTAGAAAGCAAAATGGAATTACAGATAAAGAGCCTGGAGACAAGGATTGAGAAGATGCAAGAAATGTTTAGGAAAGACCTAGAAGAAATAAGAAAAAAAAAACAGTCAATCAATAATGAATAATCCAATAAATGAGATCAAAAACACTCTGGAGGGAACCAACAGTAGAATAATGGAGGCAGAAGATAGGATAAGTGAGGTAAAAGATAGAATGGTATAAATAAATGAAGCAGAGAGTAAAAAAGAAAAAAAAAAGAATTAAAAGAAATGAGGACAACCTCAGAGACCTCTGGGACAATGTTCAACACCCCAACATTCGAATCATAGGAGTCCCAGAAGAAGAAGACAAAAAGAAAGGCCATGAAAAAATACTTGAGGAGATAATAGTTGAAAACTTCCTTAAAATGGGGAAGGAAATAGTCACCCAAGTCCAAGAAACCCAGAGAGTCCCAAACAGGATAAGCCCAAGTCGAAGCATTCCAAGACACATATTAATCAAATTAACAAAGATCAAACACAAAGAAAAAAATTTTAAAGAAGCATCAAGAGAAAAACAATAAATAACACACAAGGGGATTCTCATAAGGATAACAGCTAAACTTTCAATAGAAACTCTTCAGGCCAGAAGGGAATGGCAAGACATACTTAAAGTGATGAAATATAAAAACCCACAACCAAGATTACTGTATGCAGCAAGGATCTCATTCAGATATGAAGGAGAAATCAAAAGCTTTACAGACAAGCAAAAGCTGAGAGAATTCAGCATCACCAAATCAGTTCTTCAACAAATGCTAAAGGACCTTCTCTAGACAGAGAACACAGAAAGGGTGTACAAACTTGAAGCCAAAACAACAAAATAAGTGGCAATGGGATCATACTTATCAATAATTACCTTAAATGTAAATGGGTTGAATGCCTCAACCAAAAGACAAAGAGTGCTTGAACGGATACCAAAACAAGACCCCTGTATATGCTGTCTACAAGAGACCACTTCAAAACAATGGACACATACAAAACGAAAGTGAAGGTCTGGAAAAAGATATTTCACACAAATGGAGACCAAAGAAAGCAAGAATACTCATACAATATAAAATAGACTTTAAAATAAAGGCCATGAAAAGAGACGAAGAAGCACACTACATAATGATCAAAGGATCAATACAAGAAGAAGATATAACAATTATAAATATATATGCACCCAACATAACAGCCCCGCAATATGTAAGCCAAATGCTAGAAAGTATGAAGGGGGAAATTAACAATAACCCAATAATAGTGGGAGACTTGAATACCCCACTCACGCCTATGGATAGATCAACTAAACAGAAAATTAACAAGGAAACACAAACTTTAAATGATACAGTAGACCAGTTAGACCTAATTGATATCTATAGGACATTTCATCCCAAAACAATGAAGTTCACCTTTTTCTCAAGTGCACACGGAACTTCTCCAGGGTAGATCACATCCTGGGCCATAAATCTAGCCTTGGAAAATTAAAAAAAAAAAAAAATTGAAAAATTTCCAATCATCTTTTCTGACCACAATGCAGTAAGATTAGATGTCAATTACAGGAGAAAAACTATTAAAAATTCCAACATATGGAGGCTAAAGAACATGCTTCTGAATAACCAACAAATTACAGAAGAAATAAAAAAAGAAATCAAAATATGCATAAAAATGAATGAAAATGAAAATGCAACAACCCAAAAGCTATGGGAAACTGTAAAAGCAGTGCTAAGGGGACGATTCATAGCGATACAGGCTTACCTCAAGAAACAAGAAAAAAGTCAAATAAATAACCGAATTCTACACCTAAAGCAACTAGAAAAAGAAGAAATGAAGCACCCCAGGGTTAGTAGAAGGAAAGAAATCTTAAAAAATTAGGGCAGAGATAAATGTAAAAGAAACAAAATAGACCATAGCAATACCCAGCAAAGCCAGAAGCTGGTTCTTTGAGAAGATAAATTAAATTGACAAACCATTAGCCAGACTCATCAAGAAACAAAGGGAGAAGAGTAAAATCAGCAAAATTAGAAAGGAAAATGGAGAAATCAAACAGACAACATAGAAATAAAAAGGATCATAGGATACTTTTATCAGCAACTATCAGCCAATAAAATGGACAACTTGGAAGAAATGGACAAATGCTTAGAAAACTATATGTTTCCAAAACTGAACCAGGAGGAAATAGTAAATCTTACCAGACCCATCACAAGCACGAAAATCAAAACTGTAATCAGAAATCTTCCAGCAAAAAAAAAAAGCCCAGGACCAGACGGGTTCACAGCTGAATTCTACCAAAAATTTAGAGAAGAGCTAACATCTATCCTACTCAAACTATTCGAGAAAATTGCAGAGGAAGGTAAACTTACAAACTCATTCTATGAGGCCACCATCACCCTAATACCAAAATCAGACAAAGATTACACACACACACACACACACACAAAACAGGTCAATATCATTGATGAACATAGATGCAAAAATCCTTAACAAAATTCTAGCAAACAGAATCCAACAAAATATTAAAAATATCATACAACGTGACCAAGTAGGCTTTATCCCAGGGATGGCAAGGATTCTTTAATATCCACAAATAAATCTATGTGATACAACACATTAACAATTGAAAGATAAGGAGGGGGGGAGAAGATGGCGGAGGAATAGGACCAGGAGATTACTTTCTCCCTCACAAATTCCTCAAAAAAACATTTCAACGCCGAGCAAACTCCACAAAACAACTTCTGAATGCTGGCAGAGGACATCAAGCACCCAGAAAAGCAGATCACTGCCTTCAAAAACAGGTAACTCGGTGAACCTCTCTGGGTGTCCCTCAATGTGGAGAATCTTTTCATTTTTAACCTAGATGTTTTTTCATCAGCGCTGTATAGACGGAGAAGTCTAGAGGCTACTGTAAAAATAAAACTGAAAACCAGAAGCAGGAGGCTTAAGCCCAAAGCCTGAGAACATCAGAGAACTCCTGAATCCAGGGAACATTAACCAACAGGAACTCATCAAACGCCTCCATACCTACTCTAAAACCAAGCCCTGCCCAAGGGCAAACAAGCTTCAGAGCAAGACATACCACGCAAACTGTCCAGCAACACAGGAACACACCTCTGAGCTTCTATAAACAGGCAGCTCAAAACTACTCCAAAACCATTGACATCTCATAGCCCATTACTGGTCTCTCCAGTGCACTCCAGAGAGAAGAAACCCAGCTCCACTCACCAGAACCCCAACACAAGNTGAGACAGGGTGCTCAGGGCTGGTGCACTGGGATGACCAAGAGGGATGGGATGGGTGGGATGTGGGTGGGGGATTCAGGGTGGGTAATGCATGTACATCCATGGCTGATTCATGTCAATGTATGACAGAAACCACTACAATATTGTAAAATAATTAGCCTCTAATTTAAATAAATTAATTAAAAAAAAAAAGATTGGTGGTTGTCAGGGGTTGAGTGGAGAGGGAAATAAGATTATTGTACTCTTGTACAAAGTTTCAGTTATGAAAGTGAATGACTTCTGGAGCTCTGAAGCACCAGAATGGTGGTGATAACAATATTGTACTGTACACTTGGAATTTTCTGAAATTATAGATTCTAAGTTAAATCTTTTCACACATACTCACACACTGGTAACTATGTAGGGGTGATGGATAGGTTACTTAGTTTGATTCTGATGATCTTTCACAATGTATATATGCATCAAAATATCAAAGTGTACACCTTAAATGTGTACAATTTTATACATCAAAGATATCTCAATAAAAATTAACAAATGAAAGAAAAACAGTGGAAATGGAAAAAAACTGGAATAATACTCAGCCATAAAAAGGAACACATTTGAATCTGTTCTAAGCAGGTGGATGAACTTAGAGCCTATTATACAGAGTGAAGTCAGAAAGAGAAAGATAAATATCGTATTCTAATGCATATATACATAATATAGAAAAACGTTATTGAATAATTTATTTACAGGGAAGCAATTGGGAAGCAGAAATAGAGAATAAACTATGGACATGGGGAGGGGGAAGAGAGGGTGAGGTGTATTAAAAAAAATAAAAAGAAAGAAAGAGAACTTCTGAAAGCATGTACAGAGTTAGCCCACATCAAAGTCTTTTTTGAAAAGTTGGTGTAGGATGGCCTTGAGGGGCTTTTTAGGATGATGTCTCATTATTATTCACATATTGTCACAGTATTAATGGACTTAATGATAATTCTAGTATTGAACTAAAATCCTGTGATGATGTCAGATGTTGTTAGGGCTTGGAGGAGCTCTTGTAATGGATCAGGGACTAGGATTTACTCTGTGATGTGCAGGGGTTTGGTGGGTCATTGTCTGTGGTAATATAAGTAGAGACTTACAAGAAGTCCCCTACATATGAACCTTGAAGTAGTTAAGTTTCAAATGTGTGATCATGTGTTCCCTTGTCCAGTCATATAAGTTAGTTCATGTCTTATGTACATTGTCACATACATGCATCCTATTTGTGTACTTCACTGTACAGTACTGTATAGTGTTCAATAGTACAGTATCTTTATTTCAATTTCAAGATATCCCAGAGCAAGAGGGTAGATAGAATTGAATCCAGCAAAGAACCAGAACCTGTGCCATCATCATCAGATGTGAGTGAAATCACAGCTTACCATCAATCTCTTATTGCTGATGATCCTTCAGTTCTACCATTTTCCACCTCCTCTCCCTCCTCTAGTCAGTCTGTAACTCTTCTTGCCTGTTCACTCAATACCAGCCCCTGTATGCCAGCAGTTGTACTGTAGTGTAAGATTAAAAATGTTTTCTTTATTTTTTGTGTTTTTTTTTAATATCATTTGTATAAAAAGTCCTATAATCTATTATGGAACCAAATGTGTAAAAAGAAAATAAACAATGGACAATGGAAATTGAATCATTTGTAAGTAATTATGAACTTGATTTTTAAAACTTTTTAAAATATTTTTAAAAGTTTGTAGATATCTTTCTAAGTCCATGTAAATGAATCTACCTAAATCTTTCTAATCGTTGTAGAATTTTCCATCATATAAATGCGTTGCAACACGTTTACCATCCTCTCAATAGTTTTCAGATTGTTTCCATTTTTTATCTCTTGTAAATAATGTCATAACAAGATTAGCATACATTCTTCTATTTTGATATTAGCATTTTCCACAGGTTGATGAGAGTATATAATCAGTCGCTCAATCATGTTTGACTTTCTGTGACCCCATGGGCTAAAGAAAGCCAGGCTTCCCTGTCCATCACCAACTTCTGGAGTTTGCTCAAATTCATGTCCATCAAGGCAGCGATGCCATAGAACTATCTCATCTTCTGTTGTCCACTTCTCCTCCTGCCTTCAACTTTTCCCAGCATCGGGGTCTTTTCCAATGAGTCAGTTCTTTGCATCAGGTGGCCAGAGTATTGAAACTTCAGCTTCAGCATCAGTCCTCCCAATGAATATTCAGGATTGATTTCCTTTAGGATTGACCAGTTTTATCTCCTTGCAGTCCAAGGGACTTTCAAGAGTCTTCTCCAGCACCACAGTTCAAAAGCATCAGTATTTCAGTGCTCAGCTTTCTTTATGGTCAACTCTTACATCCATACATGACTACTGGAAAAACCAGAGGTTTGACTAGATGGACCTTTGTCAGCAAAGTAATGTCTCTGCTTTTTAATATGCTGTCTAGATTTGTTATAGCTTTCCTTCCAAGGAGAAAGTGTCTCTTAATTTTATGGCTGCAGTCACAATCTGCAATGATTTTAGAGCCCCCAAAATAAAATCTCTCAATTTTTTTTCTCCTGTTTCCACCTTCTATTTGCCATGAAGTGATGGAAACAGATGCCATGATCTTAATTTTTTGAATGTTGAGTTTTTGGTGTTTGTTGTTTTTTTTTTTTTTCACTCTCCTCTTTCAGTATCATCAAGAGGCTCTTTAGATTTTCTTCACTTTCTGCCATAAGGGTGGTGTCATCTGCATATTTGAGGTTACTGCTATTTCTCCCGACAATCTTGATTCCAGCTTATGTTTCACTCAGCCCAGCGTTTCTAATGATGTACTCTGCATATAAGTTAAATAAGCAGGGTGACAATATACAGCCTTGATGTACTCCTTTCGCAATTTGGAGCCAGTTTGTTTTTCCATGTCTGGTTCTAGCTGTTGCTTCTTGACTGGCATACAGATATCTCAGGAGGCAGGTAAGGTGGTGTGGTATTCCCATCTCCTGAAGAATTTTCCAGAGTTTGTTGTGATCCACACAGTCAAAGCTTTGGCATAGTCAATAAAGCAGAAGTAGATGTTTTTCTGGAACTATCTTGCTTTTTCAGTGAGCCAATGTCAAGAATATGGAAGTGGTTTGCCATTCCCTTCTCCAGTGGACCACGTTTTTTCAGAACTCTTCACCATCTTGGGTGGCCCTGCATTGGGGCCACTCATTGTTTTATTCAGTTAGACAAGGTGGTTGTCCATGTGATCAGTTTAGTTAGTTTTCTGTGATTGTGATTTTCATTCTGTCTGCCCTCTGATGAATAAGGATAAGATGCTTAAGGAACCTTCCTGATTGAAGAGACTGACTGTGGGGAAAGCTGGATCTTTTTCTGATGGGCTAGGGCATGCCCAGTAAATGTTTAATCCAAATTTCTGTTGATGGGTGTGGCTGGATTCCCTCCCTGTTGTTTGGCATGAGGCCAAACTGTCAACCCAAACCTCCACTGGAGACTCCTGAACACTAAAAGGCAAGACTGACTTAGTCTCTTATGGGGATACTGCTCCCTTCTTCCTGTTCCTGGTGCACACAAAGTTTTATTTATGCCATCCAAGAGTGTTTCCCCAGTCCTGTAGAAGTTCTGCAATTAAATCCCACTGGCCTCCAAAGTCCAATTTGCTATATGTTCTCAGTCCTTTTGCCAGATTCCCAGATTGAGAAATCTGCTGTGGGTCTAAGAAATTTCTTAACAGCATGAAAATTTCATTGCTATAATTGTTCTGCATTTTTTGGTTCATCTGCTCGGTGACTCTATGGTTGAGTTAATGGTGACCTCCTCCAAGAGGGCTTATGCCACACATTGCATGACTCAGGTCTGCTGCAGGCAGACTCCCTGTTTCTGTGACAGGCTACTGATGAACCGTGCCTCCACAGTTCAGTCCAGTCACTCAGTCATGTCCGGTTCTTTGTGACCCCATGGACTGCAGCATGCCAGGCCTCCATGTCCAGCACCAACACCCGGAATTCACTCAGATTCATGTCCATCGAGGCAGTGATGCTATCCAGCCATCTCATCCTCTGTTGTCCCCTTCTCCTCCTGCCCCCAATCCCACCCAGCATCAGAGTCTTTTCCAATGAGTCAACTCTTCGCATGAGGTGGCCAAAGTACTGGAGCTTCAGCTTTAGCATCAATCCTTCCAAAGAAATCCCAGGGTTGATCTCCTTCAGAATGGACTGGTTGGATCTCCTTGCAGTCCAAGGGACACTCAAGAGTCTTCTCCAACACCACAGTTCAAAAGCATCAATTCTTCTGCGCTCAGCCTTCTTCATAGTCCAACTCTCATGGCCATACATGACTATGGGAAAAACCATAGCCTTGATTAGATGGACCTTAGTCAGCAAAGTAATGTCTCTGCTTTTGAATATACTATCTAGGTTGGTCATAACTTTCCTTCCAAGGAGTAAG
>SJYQ01005151.1:476673-507726 GCA_006410935.1 Redunca redunca | reverse complement strand
GATGTGAAAGTTGGACTGTGAAGAAAGCTGAGCACCGAAGAATTGATGCTTTTGAATTGTGGTGTTGGAGAAGACTCTTGGAGTCCCTTGCACTGCAAGGAGATCCAACCAGTCCATCCTAAAGATCAATCCTGGGTGTTCATTGGAAGGACTCATGCTGAAACTGAAACTTCAATACTTTGGCCACCTCATGGGAAGAGTTCACACATTTGAAAAGACCCTGACACTGGGAAGGATTGGGGGCAGGAGGAGAAGAGGATAACAGAAGATGAGCTGGCTGGATGGCATCACCAACTAGATAGAAATGAGTTCGGTAAACTCTGGAAGTTGTTGATGGACAGGGAGGCCTGGCGTGCTGTGATTCATGGGGTCACAAAGAGCTGGACACGACTGAGCGACTGAACTGAACTGAACTGAAGACCTTCTCATCATGTGACCTAGAAAACATTCCTTGAAATTTCAGCATGTTCTCATAACTAGGCTTTCGAGAACAGTAAAATAGAAAGCAATCTAGTGGAGTGATTATTCTCTCCCACGTATAACAATGAAAAAGGCAGGAAGATGCCTTTTGGGTGCCCCATCAAATGGGCTTCCATTGGGCCAGGGACTGTGAAAAAAGGGACTGGCAATATAGAAGTGAGGCTGTGGTCTCTCTAAACTCAAGTTAACACATTTAGAATTTTGATTCAAAGCCTTGCTTCCTCTCTGTTTCAAGGTAAGTTGGCTAAGATTGAGATGAGATTGAACCATATGAAATTGACCCTTTAATTCACAAAAATGGTGATTTTATAGAGTTAACATCAACTTAAAATAAATCTATTATTAGATATTTTTATTATTTTTCTGTTTAATAACAAGGTTAGCTTTATGTTTTTTTATTTTTATTTTTTATTTTCCTTTACAATACTGTATTGGTTTTGCCATACATTGACATGAATCAGCCACGGGTGTACATGAGTTCCCAATCCTGAATCCCCCCTCCCACCTCCCACCCCACATCATATTTTTAAAAGATGACATAGTACTTTCCTACTCACTGTACAGTGAAGGGACCAGCCACAGATCTGGAAACTTGAATGCAGAATCTTATTCCCTACTCTATACCTGTTGAGTCATAATCTGTATTTTAACGAATTCCCAGTGATTTGAATGTACATTATTAGTACTTAAGAAGTACTGGTTTAACAGATACTGTTGACTACTTTGTCTGGCTGTTCACCCATCTTCTGATTCATTTTGAATGAGCTTAGGGGTTCATGTGTTATGCATGTTGGAAGACAGTGAGAAATGGAGTATGTCCTGCAAAATCAGTGTTGACTTAAAAAGTAGTCACAACATAAATGATGAAAGTTACATTGTACATGGTGNTACGTTGTACATGGTGGGAAATTTTAGGACTTCAAGCCTGGGAGACAGCATCTCAAGTAACCCTGAGAGAACTCCACTGAGGAGGCAAGGGGAGAAGTCAGGTTTTGTAGAAGTCTTACAACAAAGGGCAGGTAACTTGACATCAAAAGATTATTATTAACTAAAGAAAACCAGATATCTAAAATTAAGGAGTTTAGCACTTTTCTATGTATGGGAAGATTCAAGAGTCTGGGCTCACTGAAGTCATTCCTCTCATATGCATCTCAGCTATCTGGGGCTGGTATCATGTATTTTTCAAATCCTGAGTTCCCTTTGGGCTCACGGTAGAGTGTGACTGCAGTCCTGGTGGCTGCCAGATCACACACATTCTTCTTTTCTGAGTGTTTTTAGGGCTTACATTGGAGGGCTGGAATCGCTGACGACTGTGGTATCATTTATTGATAAGAAATGGAATACTTCCTGCTATATCAGTAAGCAAGGATGTCACAATCATCAGTGATTCTAACTCTCAAATGCCTAAAGGCATTTAGAAAGGAAAAGAATAACTATGATCTAACAGCCATCAGACTGCAGCCACTACCTAAGTTGAGCTCTGAGGAACTCAGGATGTGAAAAATATAGGATAATGGCCCCAGATAGTTGAGGTGCATATGAAAGGAATGCTTTCAGTTAACCCAGACTCTTGCAGCTTCCCATTTATAGAAAAGCACTATATTCCTTAACTTTATATATCTGGTTTTCTTTAATTAACAATAATCTTTTGATGTTCAGCCTACCTCCTCTTTGTTGTAAGACTTCTATATAACCTAACTCCTCTGCCTACTTCTTCAGAGCAGTTCTCTCAGGGTTATTTAAGATGTTGTTTCCTGGGCTTGAAGTCCTAAAGATTCTCACCAAATAAAAGACAACTCTCAATTTTAGGTTAGTATTTTTATATCAACAGTTATGGTGACCATGAGGGGGCCGGAGCAGATTCCTCTCCTCCACTTGAACTTTTTGAGGATCTGGACCCTTGGTACCAGAAGCGTCATTTGTGTCTATCGACCTTCTTAGAATGTTAGACAATTTGAGTGAGTCTCTCCTGTTTCTAGGATCTCCTGTTATTGGATGATGAATTGAAGTTTTACTCAGTGGGAGAAGAGGTTATCCTTGAAACTTGGTTTCAAGAAAAGGTACCTGGGTTGCTCAGTATAAACACTGAGTGGGTTATTTTCAGTTGAAGGACTGGGAAGATTTTGCTCAGTTTAGGCACTGAGAAAGTTATCCTGGGTGTAAATGCACTGGGAAGACTCAGTTTGGATACTGAGTTGTTACTCTGAGTTTAGAAACTTGGAAGACTTGCTCAGTTACATACTGCATAAAATGGAACTGAATGGTTAGGGGGAAGACTGGCTTGTCATTTTTCTTGAATTGGCTACCTTACTAAAGTTTGTAAAGATAAAATTGAAAATTTATAAGAGGTTCTGAGCACTGAAGAAGGGATTTTCTCTTCCTGGTCAGCAACAGCATTCTCGAGTAACTGAAAAGCTTTCAGGAGTGGTGGAGACAAGACTTCACACCATGAAGCTGTCCCTGTAGGAAAACCCACTCATGTAGTTAACAAATTGCTCAACCAGGGACATGCTTAAAAATTGGTCATTCCATGATCTGAGCACCACATTGTGGAAGATCTGAGCACACTGGGAGACCTGAAATATTGTGGCAGGAAGGGGGGCCCCTTCCAGGATCCGAAACTGGGCTCTTGCCTAACACTCAGAAATGAATTGTCTAAGGAGACACATGCTGACAAAGCAAGAGATTTTATTGGGAAAGGGCACCCGGGTGGAGAGCAGTAGGGTAAGGGAACCCAGGAGAACTACTCTGCCACGTGGCTCACAGTCTCAGGTTTTATGGTGATGGGATTAGTTTCTGGGTGGTCTTTGGCCAATCACTCTAGTTCAGAGTCTTTTCTGGTGGTGCACGCATTGCTCAGCCAAGGTGGATGCTAGTGAGAGGGATTCTGGGAAGTCGGTGGACACGCAGTGTCTCCTTTTCACTTTTCCCAGGCTCTTCTGGTTGGTGGTGGCTTATTAGTTCTGTATTCCTGATCAGAATCTCCTGTCATAAAACAACTGATGTAAAGGGTTACTATGGTGCCTGGCCAGGGTGGGCGGTTTCAATCATTGTGCTTCTCCTAACAATATGATAGAAGGGGTTAAAACAACTCTGGAGCAAAATCAGAGAAGTTAAGCTCCCAAGCAGAACACACTGGCCCACCACACAATAGTTACTAGCAAATTTTTCTTGACAAACTGACTTCAAAATAGGAAATAAAGGTTTCAAAGTGAAATAAAAGAAAATGACAGACTGCCAGCCTCTAGCCAGTACACCAGCTAGGTAAATACATGTACAAAACTTACCTGGGAATTAAAGCAAATCTCACCCTCAAAATTGAGTGGTCTCTTTCATTGCACACACAGTTAAATTGCATTAAGGTTATAAGCTGGATTAGAAAAAAATATATATTTTCAGGCTTTAAACAAAGGCCTTCTAGGGGGAAATCTGTATTTCTCTGTGTCTTTGAGATGTAAATGTCCCACCTGATTTTCTAGGACATTCTGTGTTTGTGCGTTTTGTTTGTTCATGTTTTTGAAAACTTGGCCTTTGTCTTACTATTTTTGAGAGTAAACTCTCTGAATTTAGGTTATATCCTCCCCTTACATCTTAGTGGTTTGAATCACTATTGAGATAATATTTATTGATGGTCAAATGATGGATCCTTTTAAAATTGGTGAAGGTGAAGTCACTCGGTCGTGTCCAACTCTTTGCAACCCCATGGACTGTAGCCTACCAAGCTCCTCCGTCCATGGGATTCTCCGGGCAAGAATACTGGAGTAGGTTGCCATTTCCTTCTCCAGGGGTTCTTCTCGACCTAGGGATCGAACCCAGGTCTCCTGCATTGGAGGCAGACGGTTTAACCTCTGAGCCACCAGGGAAGCAAATCTAGAGTGCTCTCATTATAAACAGTTATTTTATTGATACCTATAAAACAAAAATTAAAGTTGAAAAACTATGTCTAATGTTTTACCTAAGAACTTCTGTTGTTTAAAGCAAGTAAGACAAACTTGAAAGGCTTCATATGTGATCTTTGCTTCCCCTCAGTGGGTCTTAGATACGCTAATAAGAGCACTCGAATAACTGCTAACAGAAAAACTTGTAAGACAAGTATAGCTATTATTTACAGCAAGGTAAAATTTAAAAGGAATTATCTCAAAAAATAAAGAAATCTTTGTTTAACTATTTAAAATGGGATAAATAAAATTGACATCTATGTGATTAAAACAATATTTGATATTACTACACTACCTAAGGTCCTTCCTGCTAGCTCAGCTGGTAAAGAGTCTGCCTGCAATGTAAGAAACCCCAGTTTGATTCCTGGGTCAGGAAAATCCCCTGGAAAATGGATAGTCTACCCACTCCAGTATTCTTGGGTTTCTCTGGTGCCTCAAATGGTAAAGCATCTGCCTGCAATTTATGAAATCCACTTGCACTGCGGGAGACCTGGGTTTGTTCCCTGGATTGGGAAGATTCCCTGGAGGTGGGCATGGCAACCCACTCCAGTATTCTTGCCTGAAGAATCCCCATGGACAGAGGACACTGGTGGGCTACAGTCCATGGGGTTGCAAAGAGTCAGATATGACTAAGCAACTAAGCACAGCACACTGCTGCTGCTGCTGCTGCTGCTAAGTCGCTTCAGTTGGCATAGACAGCAGCCCATTAGGCTCCTCTGTCCCTGGGATTCTCCAGGCAAGAACACTGGAGTGGGTTGCCATTTCCTTCTGAAATGCATGAAAGTGAAAAGTGAAGGTGAAGTCACTCTTAGTGACCCAATGGACTGAAGCCCACCAGGCTCCTCTGTCCCTGGGATTTTCCAGGCAAGAGTACTGGAGTGGGGTGCCATTGCCTTCTTTGGCACAGCACGCTACCTAAGGTTAAATGGGCCAAAAGGGACCGCTTACAATAAAAACTAAACAAAATTGTTCTATTTATTCCAGTTTTAAAATATATATATATTTAAAAGGCTGAAAGCATTTGCACTGAGATATCTGGCCAACAATTATTTGAGACAAAATTAGACCAAAGGCCTGACCTCCTTAGCTCAATCTCACTCTAGGGCTCCCGGAACTTTTGTATAAAAGTAGGTAAAATGGACAGGGAATAGAAGAAAAAAGAAAAACTTCTAAAAGACCTCCTCTAAGACCAAAGTTTGTTGATTCTATCCTAATTTAAAAGCTAAAGTTTAAAGGCATAACAACTGACCAAATTTAGATGAAAATATATAAAATTGGTATAGTTGATAGGGGAAGCACATTGACTGAAACCGTTCACCATAGATAGGGTCTCTAGTAACCATTTGCATGAGTTGTTTTATGACAAGAAGTCCTGGTAAGAAACATGGAACTAATAAGCTACCACCAACTAGAAGAGTTGGGGAAAGGCCAAAAGGAGACACCATATGTCTGACCATCTCCCAGAATCCTTCTCTCTAGCATGCATCTTGGCTGAGCAATGTGTACACCATCAGGAAGGACTCTGAGTCAGAATGATTGGCTAAAGACAACCCAGAAACTAATCCCATCAACATAAATCCCGAGAATGTGAGCCATGTGGCAGAGCAGTTCTCCTGGGTTCTCTTACCCTACTGCTCTCCACCCGGGTGCCCTTTCCCAATAAAGTCTCTTGCTTTGTCAGCACGTGTCTCCTCAGACAATTATTTTCCAAGTGTTAGACAAGAGCCCACTCTTGTGGCCCTGGAGCGGGCCCCACTTCCTACAACATATTTACATGGGATTTATATAAGATGGCTACATCCCTTGTGTAATTATATTATGTGATAGATATGTTTCACTGTGTAATAATTCCCATGTGTGGTATTATAAAACAAGACATATAGCTTGTCACTAAGGAAATATTAACTAAACACAATTAACTAATAAGGTTGCCTGAGACATACAAATAAGTAAAACTGGGAGCTAACAAACAAGTGCTAATAAAAATAAAGAGTGATTTTGTTTTGGATTCAATTTGTAAGCTCAGAAAAGTCTTTATAAACAAGCCTTTTCAAAAAGGCATGATAAATTAAACTGTAAAAGTTATAGAATGTAGAACTCATAAAATGAATTTCAATTTAGAAATGTTGTCACTGATTTAAGTATCTTTAGGTAGCAAAACGGAGAAGGCAATGGCACCCCACTCCAGTACTCTTGCCTGGGAAATCCCATGGATGGAGGAGTCTGGTAGGCTATAGTCCATGGGTTCGCTAAGATTTGGACATGACTGAGCGACTTAACTTTCACTTTTCAATTTCATGCATTGGAGAAAGAAATGGCAACCCATTCCAGTGTTCTTGCCTGGAGAATCCCAGGGACAGAGGAGCCTGGTGGGTTGCCGTCTATGGGGTCCCACAGAGTCGGACATGACTGAGGCGACTTAGCAGCAGCAGCAGCAGCAGGTGGCAAAACTGTTTTTAGGAAACTAAAACAAATGGCTTTCTCTTTCAAATCTCTACAAACCAATATATAAACACAGGCCACAAGACCTGAGACTAATCCTAATTAGGTCAATCAGACAGGACTTGAAATCAAGAGGGGAAAATAGCAATTTAAAAATTCAAACCACTGGGAATGCTCCCTCAGCCAAACTTTACAGATAATAAGCCTTAATCATCTGATCAAGCAACCTTAATACACTCTCCAACTGTTTCTAACTTGTTAATTGTAAGTAACTTACTAATTGTAAGTTAACTGTAACTTACTAGTTGTAAGTTTATATTGTAATGCAGATGGTCACTGCAGCCGTGAACTTAAAAGATGCTTACTCCTTGGAAGAAAAGTTATGACCAACCTAGATAGCATATTCAAAAGCAGAGACATTACTTTGCTGACTAAGGTCCGTCTAGTCAAAATTATGGTTTTTCCTGTGGTCATGTATAGATGTGAGAGTTGGACTGGGAAGAAGGCTGAGCACCGAAGAATTGATGCTTTTGAACTGTGATGTTGGAGAAGACTCTTGAGAGTCCCTTGGACTGCAAGGAGATCCAACCAGTCCATTCTGAAGGAGATCAACCCTGGGGTTTCTTTGGAATGAATGATGCTAAAGCTGAAACTCCAGTACTTTGGCCACCTCATGCGAAGAGCTGACTCATTGGAAAAGACTTTGATGCTGGGAGGGATTGGGGGCAGGAGGAGAAGGGAATGAGAGGATGAGATTGCTGGATGGCATCACTGACTCGATGGATGTGAATCTGAGTGAACTCCAGGAGTTGGTGATGGACAGGGAGGCCTGGCTTGCTGTGGTTTATGGGGTCGCAAAGAGTCAGACATGACTGAGCGACTGAACTGAACTGAACTGAACCTGGTTCATAACTAAGCTTTTAGTGAAGCATGAGAACTCTAAATCTTTCTGTTTATATCTGAGATATCACTACCTCATGTTTATAATGTGCACATAGATATAAGCAGACTAATATGGATATCACAGTAGTATTGTGAATATTAAAGGTGTAAATAATTCTATTTAATTTAAAATGAAAACAATTACCTTTAAAGAAACTGGCCAAACTGACTTTCAAGTTCACATGACATGGGAAACATTCAATATTTAGTTGAATATTAAGTTGATACCTGGTATTAATGAGTATTATTGAGACCTGGTATTAATTAAAAATTAATTAATATTTAATCTTGTTAACCTAATTAATGTAGCCATGTCATTAAGAGTCATCAAAATTAAATACTTTACTGTAGCTAGGTTTAATAAATAAGACTTTATTATATCTATTGCTCAGTCATGTCTGATTATTTGCAACCCCTTGGATGGTAGCCCACCAGGCTCCTCTGTTTTTGGAATTCTCCAGGCAAGATTACTGGAGTGGGTAGCTGTTCCCTTCTTCAGGGGATCTTCCCAATCCAGGTCTCCGTGTTGCAGGCATATTCTTTAACCTCTAAGCCACCAAGGAAGCCTGCAACCATTATAATAAGGGATTCCCTGGTGGCTCAGAGGGTAAAGAATCTGCCTGCAATGTGGGAGCCCTGAGCTCGATCCCTGGATTGGGAAGATTCCCTGAAAGAGGGCATGGTAAACCATTCCAATATATTTGCCTGGAGAATCCCCATGAACAGAGGAGCCTGGTGGACCACAGTCCATGGGGTTGCAAAGAGGTGGACATAACTGAGCGACTAAGCACAGCATAGCATATCTGTTGCGAGGAAAATAACTTGATATGATGAAACTTTAAAGTAAGTGTAAATGAGATCAGAGCTTTGGGGTAGTCTCTTTTACATTTTAGGAGCATCTACTTAAAATGTTCTTTCCAGATAGTTGGTAACTTAATCTAGAGTTGTGCTAATTTAAGTCAAGGGATGGAAGTTTATTAAATAGTCGAAGATACTGAGACATCAATTACTGAATAGAGAAACTGAAGGTATTTAGGACTATTAATGAAAAATATTTGGTGTCACCCTGAGATGTCCTCTATAAGAAAACAAATGTTTTTGGAAATTATCACTGGTGTCTATACTCACCAAACTATAAAATGCCAATGTAAAAGCTCATAATTGCTTACTTCTCAGCTTTTACTAAAAATTAAGGTTTTAAGATTTGAGGATTCTAATATAAACATGTAATTAAGGCTTTTAAGAATGATACAGTAACATTTCATATATGGTAAGAAGTAGAATGTGTGTTTTCAACAAAGAAAGTATGAGGAATGGAAATACATTTTACTGAGCAAAGAGAAAGAATGAACTGGTTGATTTTATTTGGATAGAAAATGAGAGACAGGGTGGATACAAAAAAATGATGAGATACTGTGAAAAGGAACCCTGAGGAGGAAAAACTTTTATGCCTAGTCAGGATTAACTAAGCTTAGATTGAAGTTAATTAAATGCATTTTGTTGAGTAAGCTAATGAAAGACTGTAGTTTGATTCCTCTTTCTGTTAAAAGTGCTCCTTTATGATTACAAATTGTGTGAGTTTCTATGCCTATAAGTGATCTGTATTTATTTTTTTAATAGTTATTGTGAATTTGGTTAAATGAATAATTTTTTTCAGTGACCTATGATCCTGTTGTCTTTTAAAACCTTTTTGATATTTCTAACAAACTTCCCAAATTCAAAATCTAAGCTCTTTTAGCCTCCAGCTGACTCATATGCTTCAAAGAAACATCTCTGAGACAACTCAGAGAGGTATGTTAAACTAAGTTTATTTCGTATTTTTAATTCAGAAATGTTGTCAAGTGATTGAAGGTGAACCTTAAGTTGTAATGTATGTATAAATGTTATTCATATATTCCAGAATTTATATGGAATTACTAATCTGATATGTCTTAATATAATGTTATGTGTTGCAGAAATATCAAGATTTCCTGCTAATTGCATTGTACTCAAACTTCAACCCCAGGGCATGACTGAATACAACACAGCATGTACGACATATATGGCATATATGGCATAATGATAATTTTGCCTGATCTGGGATCCCAGTGCTGGGGAGCAAAAAAATGGTCATGAAATATCTCTCAAGTACAGGTTGAATGTTCTTACCATGGTGAGGGACTGAGGAATGGAGCATTTCCTGCCATTTCAGTAAACAAAGTTGTCACAGTCATCAGTGATTCCAGCCCTCCAATGTTTAAAGGCACTCAAGAAGGAAAATATATGTGTTCTGGCAGCCACCAGTTGAGTCCTGAGGAACTCAGATTGTGAAAAACATAGGATACTGGCCCCAGATAGCTGAGATGCATATGAAAGGGATGATTTCAGTGAGCCTAGAATCTTGGATCTTCCCATACATAGAAAAGTGCTAAATTATTTAACTTGAGATATTTGGTTTTCTTTAATTAACAATGATTATTTTGATGTTCTGGGTACCCGCCCTTTGTTGTTGGACTTCTTTATAACTTGGCTCCTCACCTTGCCTCCTCAAAGCTTTCTTTCAAGGTTACTTCAGTTGCTGTCTCCTAGGCTTGAAGTCCTAAAAATTCCCACTGAATAAAATATAACTTCTATTTTTTAGGTTGTGACTATTTTTTTTTTTTAATGCTGATAATAGGCTGAGTTCTGATCATAGTGGGTACAGACTAGAAACAAGGGAAAACTGTGAAGAGGAGATAATATAATCACTATGGACTGTAAGAGTGAGATAAGCAGGGAGGGACTGGAGATAGCTAGGATGTAATTTCTGGTGGCAGCTGTTAAGGCAGATAATTTTCTATAGGACTTTGCAGTTTATAGGACGTGAATATGTGTACTGAGTGGGCACCTAGTGATCCCTCAGGCCTCAGACCAGTCAGGACCACCAGAATACTTCAAGAGGCAACTTGACAATGGCCAGTCTTCTTGTTTCCATCCATCAGAACACAATTTTGGAATCAAAGGCAAGAGGGACATTCATGCATCAACAGCAGGGCTTAACTGTGAAACACTACTGCTTCCCTTTCACCTCCCTCCTAAATCCTTGTCAGCAGCAATTGTAATTCCTGTGGCTATTGATTTTGTTGTACCTTAGGCAGGCACAGTACAACCAATCCAATTCACACTAACCACACACATCATGCATAGGTGTGGGTAGGACTAGGGGAAAGGAGTCTGCTTCTTGTCCTTCTATTAATTTGGGATTGGGAGTTGAGAAATGAAATATTTCATGCCATGTCAATAAACAAAGATGTCACAGTCATCAGCGATTCCAGCCCTCCAATGTGAGCTCTAAATGTGCTCAAGAAGGGGAATACCTGAGATTTGGTCACTCCCTATAGTGAGCCAAGGGAGCTCAAGATGTGAAAACCAAGTGATACAGACCCCAGAGAGGTGAGATGCATATAAAAGGAACAATTTCAGTGAACGCAAACTCTCTCATCTTCCCATACACAGAAAAGCACTACATTTCTTAACTTGAGATATCTGGCTTTCTTTAATTAACAATAATCTTTTGATGTTCAGACTACCTGCCCTTTGTTGTAAAACTTCCATGCAACCTGTTTCTTCCCCTCACCTCTTCAGAACAATTCTCTCAAGGTTACTTGAGATGCTGTCTCCCAGGTTTGAAGTCCTAAAAATTCCTGTCAAATAAAACATAACTCAAATTTTAGGTTGTGAATATTTTAAGTTGACAAGAGCAGCTGTGTGCAAATCTTATCCCACTAGAAAAAGAGTATAACATTGCTGAGTGAATCCTGGAAGTGATGTGTGTGGATACTTTCTGGCAGCTGTGTGCAAATCTTATCCCACTAGAAAAAGAGTATAACATTGCTGAGTGAATCCTGGAAGTGATGTGTGTGGATACTTTCTGTCATTTATGGGTAATATTTTAAAATCCAATCTTACAAAGTCAGAATTTTGAATCATTTGGATGACCAGTTAACCTGTAGTTTGAACACCAACTATGGAACTTAATCAAGGTTGTCAAAATGACTGATATGAGATGGGAGATTAATAAGTGAATGCTTGACCTTCTGAGCAAGAGTGTGAGGCAACTAGAACTTCAGGGACAATGCTAAAACTGCTTACAAGAGCAAACTTTTTGTGGGCTAATGATGACATGCTAATCAAACACTACATTTAGCTATTCATTAAAAAAATCCCAAAGGATTCTGTTAACCTGGTTGGAATTACCATGTGAAAGAGCTAAACCTTGAAAGACACGTGCACCTCAATGTTCATCGCAGCACTGTTTATAATAGCCAGGACATGGAAGTAACCTAGATGTCCATCAGCAGATGAATGGATAACAAAGCTGTGGAACATATACACAATGGAGTAATACTCAGCCATTAAAAAGAATACATTTGAATCAGTTCTAATGAGGTGGATGAAACTGGAGCTGATTATACAGAGTGAAGTAAGCCAGAAAGAAAAACACCAATACCGTATACTAACATATATATATGAAATTTAGAAAGATGATGATAACCCTGCATGCGAGACAGCAAAAGAGACACAGATGTATAGAACAGTCTTTTGGACTCTGTGAGAGAGGGAAAGGGTGGGATGATTTGGAAGAATAGCATTGAAACATGTATAATATCATATAAGAAATGAATTGCCAGTCTAGGTTCGATGGAGGATACAGGATGCTTGGGGCTAGTGCACTGGGATGACCCAGAGAGATGGTATGGGGAGGGAGCTGGGAGGGGGGTTCAGGATTGGGAACACATGTACACCTGTGGCAGATTCATGTTGATGTATGACAAAACCAATACAGTATTGTAAAGTAAAATAAGAAAAAATGGTTCTATATACTAAAAAAAAAAAAAAAAAAAGAAAGAGCTCTACCTTGATTACTGGAAACTATTTCATAATCATGACTTTTTAATTAGTTTAGACAGGTATCCTCTTCAGTCTTGGAAATGAAAGATTAAGAAACAGCTCTCTTAGAGAAAGATATAAGATGTTGGTGGATTTTTCACGATGCTCAGACATGGCACATGCTGTGTTTCAGAGAACTTTCTGTAAATAAGTTCTCTGAGATCTAATGTGATTCATCATTGTGTGGCACTCTAATCTTGTGTTCTTATCCCAGAATATGCTGTCTTACCTCAAATCTTTACAAGGACCTAGAACTTGTTCATTAAAAAAAAAAAAATGAGGGCCATCTATGTGCTGAAGCCAAATGAAGTGAGACTGATAAAATACTTGTTCTCCTAGAGATCATTTCGTATGATAGTAATAAATCTTTAAAATTTGTTTGAAAGAAACAAAATAGGGTTTTGGTTTGCAGAGTGAATTACAGTAAAGAAAATATTGGAGGGTGGCATACAGGAGTGGAGACAATGTCAGGTAGTATAGCTAGTGAAGGTCTCGCTACAGAAATGACAGTGAAACTGAGTTCTGCTGATGAAAAGGTATAGGTATAGGATGGCTAAAGAGAAGCATATATTTGGCAAACACTGGAGTCAGCACAAACAGCCCAAGGTAGGGATAAATAGCAAACTGTGGTTGGAAAGTGTAAAGGTGCCTCAAGATAGAACTAGCTCCTACAAGGCTTTGTAGACCGTGTTGAAGAGTTTTGATTTTATTTCAAGTGCAACAGATGGTAACTGACTTTAGGGAATAAAATAAAATCAATTGGTCTATTGTGCATTGCTTTGTTTGATTTTTCTGATGTGCACTTTTGAAAAAATTCCTCTGGTGACTGTTAGGAGGCAAAGTTGAGAGAAGCTTTGTCTACTATTCTTTACCTTATGGTTCAGCTTTGGTTTCATCTTCCTCCAAACACATTCCATGAACAGTGACCCTGAGCATCAAATGTAGCTCCTCTCTGCTATCACGTGGTTTCCTTCAGTGGGCAAGTTCAAAATATTTTATAACCAGGATGGCATGAGTAGTTAGGTAATCAGAATAGATAAAAGCCATTGACAACTGGTATAGTCACATGGTATAGTGACTATACAGTATATGTGTTGAATATCCTGTTGATGCTAGCAGTCGTCATCATTTGTTGATGATCATCACCAACATATGTTGAGCACTGCTTTGTGCCAGAGACAAAGCCAGTAGTAACATCATATCATTTAAATCTTACAAAATTGCACAAGTGAGTGGCATTATCTCCATTTAAGTTCTGGGGGGCACTAGGCTACTAATCTCTGTTCATCTCCAAGGCAAACCATTCAATATCACAGTTATCCAAGTCTATGCCCCAACCAGTAATGCTGAAGAAACTGAAGTTGAACAGTTTTATGAAGACTTACAAGATCTTTTAGAACTAACACCCAAAAAAGATATCCTTTTCATTATAGGGGACTGGAATGCAAAATAGGAAGTCAAGAAACACCTGGAGTAACAGGCAAATTTGGCCTAGGAATGTGAAATGAAGCAGGGCAAAGACTAATAGACTTTTGCCAAGAAAATGCACTGGTCATAACAAACACCCTCTTCTAACAACACAAGAGAAGACTCTACATATGGACATCACCAGATGGTCAACACCGAAATCAGATTGATTATATTCGTTGCAGTCAAAGATGGAGAAGCTCTATACAGTCAACAAAAACAAGACTGGGAGCTGACTGTGACTCAGATCATGAAGTCCTTATTACCAAATTCAGACTCAAATTGAAGAAAGTAGGGAAAACCGCTAGACGATTCAAGTATGACGTAAATCAAATCCCTTATGATTATACAGTGGAAGTGAGAAATAGATTTAAGGGCCTAGATCTGATAGATAGAGTGCCTGATGAACTATGGACTGAGGTTCATGACATTGTAGAAGAGACAGGGATCAAGACCATCCCCATGGAAAAGAAATGCAAAAAAGCAAAATGGCTGTCTAGGGAAGCCTTACAAACAGCTGTGAAAAGAAGAGAGGCAAAAAGCAAAGGAGAAAAGGAAAGATATATGCATCTGAATGCAGAGACCCAAAGAATAGCAAGAAGAGATAAGAAAGCCTTCTTCAGTGATCAATACAAAGAAATAGAGGAAAACAACAGAACGGGAAAGACTAGAGATCTCTTCAAGAAAGTTAGAGATACCAAGGGAACATTTCATGCAAAGATGGGCTCGATAAAGGACAGAAATGGTCTGGACCTAACAGAAGCAGAAGATATTAAGAAGAGGTGGCAAGAATATATGGAAGAACTGTACAAAAAATGATCTTCACGACCCAGATAATCATGATGATGTGATCACTCATCCAGAGCCAGATATCTTGGAAAGTGAAGTCAAGTGGGCCTTAGAAAGAATCACTACAAATAAAGCTAGTGGAGGTGATGGAATTCCAGTTGAATTCTTTCAAATCCTGAAAGATGATGCTGTGAAAGTGCTGCACTGAATATGCCAGCAAATTTGGAAAACCCAGCAGTGGCCACAGGACTGGAAAAGGTCAGTTTTCATTCCAATCCCAAAGAAAGGCAATGCCAAAGAATGCTCAAACCACCGCACAATTGCACTCATCTCACATGCTAGTAAAGTAATGCTCAAAATTCTCCAAGCCAGGCTTCAGCAATACGTGAACCATGAACTGCCTGATGTTCAAGCTGGTTTAGAAAAGGCAGAGGAACCAGAGATCAAATTGCCAACATCCGCTGGATCATGGAAAAAGCAAGAGAGTTCCAGAAAAACATCTATTTCTGCTTTATTGACTATGCCAAAGCCTTTTGACTGCGTGGTTCATAAGAAACTGTGGAAAATTCTGAAAGAGATGGGAATACCAGACAACATAATCTGCCTCTTGAGAAATCTGTATGCAAGTCTGGAATCAACAGTTAGAACTGGACATGGAGCAACAGACTGGTTTCAAATAGGAAAAGGAGTACGTCAAGGCTGTATATCGTCACCCTGCTTATTTAACATATATGCAGAGTACATCATGAGAAATGCTGGGCTGGAAGAAACACAAGCTGGAATCAAGATTGCCAGGAGAAATATCAGTAACCTCAGATATGCAGATGACACCACCCTTATGGCAGAAAGTGAAGAGATGCTAAAAAGCCTCTTGATGAAAGTGAAAGAGGAGAGTGAAAAGTTGGCCTAAAGCTCAACATTCAGAAAACGAAGATCATGGCATCCGGTCCAATCACTCCATGGGAAATAGATAGGGAAACAGTGGAAAGTGTCAGACTTTATTTTTGGGGGCTCCAAAATCACTGCAGATGGTGCCTGCAGCCATGAATTAAAAGACGCTTACTCCTTAGGAGGAAAGTTATGACCAACCTAGATAGTATATTCAAAAGCAGAGACATTACTTTGCCGACTAAGGTCCGTCTAGTCAAGGTTATGGTGTTTCCTGTGGTCATGTATGGATGTGAGAGTTGGACTCTGAAGAAAGCTGAGCACCGAAGAATTGATGCTTTTGAACTGTGATGTTGGAGAAGACTCTTGGGAGTCCCTTGGACTTCAAGGAGATCCAACCAATCCATTCTGAAGGAGATCAACCCTGGGATTTCTTTGGAAGGAATGATGCTAAAGCTGAAGCTCCAGTACTTTGGCCGCCTCATGCAGAGTTGACTCATCGGAAAATATTCTGATGCTGGGAGGGATTAGGGGCAGGAGGAGAAGGGGACGGCAGAGGATGAGATGGCTGGATGGCATCACAGACTCGATGGACGTGAGTCTGAGTGAACTCCAGGAGATGGTGATGGACAGGGAGGCCTGGCTTGCTGTGGTTTATGGGGTTGCAAAGAGTAGGACACGACTGAGTGACTGAACTGAACTGAGGCCACTGAGAGACGATTTTCTCAGGTAAGCGGTAGAGTTAGGATTGTGACTAGTTCCTATGACTATAGAGCACACATGCATGCCTCGTGTGATTTTGAAACTGCTTTCTTTATGTCTATATCTACTTTTGAAAAAGTATATCAAGAGCAGGGATCATCCTGGTGCCTAACATGGGACTTGGCTTACAGGAAATATTGTCAAGTGTTTGCTGAATGACTTTGAATTCTGCATCTCATAGAATTGGGCCTTAAAGAAAACCCAGGCTAGCCCATTTTTCAAAATGAAGACACTGAGATAAGAAAAGGTCTCTGCCTTGTCCAAGATTATGTTGTCATTTGTATATCCATCTGTTCAAGAAGTATTTACTAGAAATTTGTAAGTGAAGAAGAATCATATGAGAATAAATCTAATAGGGAAGCAGAACAAGACTGTGGAGAGCCTGGCATACCTAGGGCCTGGATTCCATTCTAAGAGTGACAGAAAATTAAGTTTATGTCCTGGAATTCTCTTAGGACCAAAAGGAAAGCTTTTCCTCTGCCCCATAAATGAAGTGAGGAGCAAGGCAAATACTGGCCTTTGGTGACAAGTAATCCAGCTTTCAAGCTAATTGACAAGTACTTTTATTTACCAAATGAGCAGACCTACTGCAAGCAGGCTTCCAAGTTGACAGTAAGTTGTTCTTGTTATTGGTTAGATTCTGCACAATCTTTGGTATAAAGGTCTCCAATTACATCTTCTCTTTGCAGCAGTGAGCTGACTTACCATTGCACACCAGGCTGCAATTCACTTGTTCCTCAAGCCTCAGCAGATATACCAGCTGTGTTTTCAGATTGATGTATACACTTTATTTTGTCTTCCTTAGAATAAAGTTGCATTAGCCGAAACCCCTTATTGAATTCAGGAAAGATAAGACTTGCTCAGAGGACCATACTTGACATTTGGAGTGATAACACCAGACCTGAATACCCCTACTCAAACACCTCAGTGGCTTGTTATCGCTTTTAAGACAAAGATACAAATCTGAGCACAGGCCTTGTGGCCCCTGACTTTTCTAATAATGTCTCCTTGTTTAATGTGCTCTGGCCAGAGACACCTTTTTCTTGTCTCCCTTATGCACTATGCTTCCTCCTTCCTTAGAGTCTGTGCAAGCACTATCTTTCTGCTTAGAAGATATTTTCATCTCTTCTGTGTCTGACTCCCATTTATGAGCAATTTGACTCCCATTATGAACACTATGACTTCCATTTAGTTCTTAAGTTAAGGGTCATCAGTTGAGGGAGATCCTCATAACCCAGTCTTATGGCATCTTTTGCCTTTCCCCTTTGAAATGTATATGAGAGCTTTATTTAAATATTTTTTGTGTGATTGAGTAATGCCCATCACTTTCACTGGAATATAAGCTTCATCCAGGCAAAGACTGTATCCAATTGCCTCTTGTGATCCTCCAATTACCCAACACAATAGCTGCCACATATGAGAAGTAGTAACATATAAATAATTGTTAAATGAATAAAGGAAAACTTGCAGGGAAGGGACAAGGAAAGAAATGTACTTGGCTGAGTCACTAGTGGAACAGTCCAGAATCATAAAGTGTATCTCTAATGGCAACTCAGAAACTAAATATCATATTAGGCTATGTGGATTGTGAAGCCTGGCTTTGCTGCTGGGTTCAGTTCAGTTGCTCACTCTTGTCTGACTCTTTGTGACCCCATGGAGTGCAGCAAGCCACGCTTCCCTGTCCATCACCAACTTTCGGAGCTTGCTCAAACTCAAGTCCATCAATTCAGTGATGCCATCCAAACATCTCATCCTCTGTCCTCCCCTTCTCCTTCTGTCTTCAATCTTTCCAAGCAGCAGGACATTTTACAGTGAGTTATTTCTTCCAATAATATGGCTAAGTTATTGGAGCTTTGGCTTCAGCATCAGTTCTTCCAATCAATTTTCTTATAGTGTTGACAGGTTAGATTTACTTGCAGGTGAAGAGATTCTCAAGAGTCTTCTCCAACAACATAGTTCAAAAACATCAATCCTTCAGCAATCAGCTTTTGTTATAGCCCAACTCTCACATTTATACATGACTACTTTAAAACCATAGCTTTGACTAGATAGACTTCTGTTGGCAAAGTAATGTCTCTGCTTTTGAATATGTTGTCTAAGTAGATCCTAGCTTTTCTTCCAAGGAGCAAGCCTTTTTGTATTTCATGGCTACAGTCACCATCAGCAGTGATTTTGGAGCCCAAGAAAATAAAGTCTCTCAGTTTCCATTATTTCCCCATCTGTTTGCCATGAAGTGATGACACCTGGTGCCCTGATCTTAATTGTTTAATGTTGAATTTAAGGCAACTTTTTCACTCTCTTATTTCACTTTCATCAAAAGGTTCTTTAGTTCTCCTTTGCTTTCTGCCATAATGGTGGTATCATCTGTGTATCTGAGGTTATTGATATTGCTCCAGCAATCTTGAGTCCAGCTTGTGCTTCATCCAGCCTGGAATTTCACATGATGCACTCTGCATATAATTTAAATTAGCAGTGAGACAATATACTGCCTTGATGTGCTCCTTTCTCAGTTTGGAACTAGTCTGTTGTTCCATGTTCAGTTCTAAATGTTGTTTCTTGACCTACATACAGATTTCTCAGGAGGCAGGTAAGGTGGTCTGGGATTGCCATCTCTTGAAGAATTTTCCACAGTTTGTTGTAATCCACAGAGTCAAAGGCTTTGGTGTAGTTAATAAAGCAGAAGCAGGTGTTTTTCTGGAACTCCCTTGCTTTTTCAATGATCCAATGTATATTAGCAATTTGATCTCTGGTTCCTCTGCCTTTTCTAAATGCAGTTTTAACATCTGGAAGTTCAAGTGTGATTCATGTACTGTTGAAGCCTGGCTTGGCAAATTTTGAGCATTACTTTGCTAACGTGTGAGATGAGTGCAAGTGTGCCATAGTTTGAACATTCTTTGGCATTGACTTTCTTTGGGATTGGAATGAAAACTGATATTTTCCAGTCCTGTGGCCACTGCTGAGTTTTCCAAATTTGCTGGCAAATAAAGTGCAGCACTTTAACAGCATCATCTTTTAAAACTTGAAATAGCTTAACTGGAATTTTATCACCTCCACTAGCTATGTTCATAGTGACGCTTCCTAAGGCCCTCTTGACTTCACATTTCAGGATGTCTGGCTTAAGGTGAGTGATCACACCATTGTGGTTAGCTGAGTCATGAAGATCTTTTTTTGTATAGTTCTTCTGTGTATTCTTGTGACCTTTTCTTTATATCTTTTGCTTCTGTTGGGTCTATACCATTTCTATCCTTTATTGTGCCCACCTTTGCATGAAATATTCCTTAGATATCTCTAATTTTCTTGAATAGATCTCTAGTCTTCCCCATTCTATTGTTTCCCTCTATTTCTTTGCATTGATCACTGAGGAAGGCTTTCTTTTGTCTTCTTGCTATTCTTTGAAACTCTGCATTCAGGTGGGTATTTCTTTCTTTTTCACCTTTGCCTTTCACTTCTCTTCATTTCACAGCTATTTGTAAGGCCTCCTTAGACAAGGCCTCCATTTTGCCTTTTGCATTTCTTTTTATTGGGGATGGTCTTGATCACCACCTCCATGTAGAATGTGATGAGTCTCTGTTCATAGTTCTTCAGGCACTCTGTCTATCATGTCTAATCTCTTGAAACTATTTGTCACTTCCACTGTATAATTGTAAGGGATTTGATTTAGGTTGTACCTGAACGGTCTAGTGGTTTTCCCTACTTTCTTCAACTTTAGTATGAATTTGGCATTAAGGATTTCATGATCTGAGCTAGAGTCAGTTCTCAGTCTTGTTCATGCTGACTGTATAGTGCTCCTTCATCTTTGGCTGTAAAGAATATAATCAATCTGATTTCAGTATTGACCATCTGGTGATGTCCATGTGTAGAGTCACCTCTTGTGTTGTTGGAAGAGGGTGTTTGCTATGACCAGTGCTCTCTCTCTCAACAAAACTGTTAGCCTTTTCCCTGCTTCATTCTGTACTCCAAGGCTAAATTTGCCTGTTACTTCAGGTATCTCTTGACTTCCTACTTTTGCATTCCAGTCCCATATGATGAAAATGACATCTTTTGGGGGTAGTAGTTCTAAAACGTCTTGTAGGTCTTCAGAAAGCCATTCAACTTCCACTCCTTCAGCATTAGTGATTGGGGCATAGACTTTGGATTACTCTGATATTGACTGGTTTGCCTTGGAAACGAACAGAGATTATTCTGTTGTTTTGAGATTGTACCCAAGTACTTCATTTTGGACTCTTTCATTGACTCTGGGCTACTCCATTTCTTCTAAGGGATTCTTGTGCACAGTAGTAGATATAATGGTCATCTGAGTAATTTCACCCATTCCAGTCCATTTTAGTTCATTTATTCTTAAAATGTCTTGCCATCTCCTGTTTGACCACTTTCAATTTGCCTTGATTCATTGACCTAACATTCCAAGGTTGTATGCAGTATTATTCTTTATAGCATCAGCCTTTACTTCCATCACCAGTCACATCCACAACTGGGGAGGTTTTGCTTTGGGTCTGTCTCTTCATTCTTTCTGAAGTTATTTCTCCACTCTTCTCCAGTAGCATGTTGGGCAAATACTGACCGTGGGAGTTCATCTTTCAGTATTATACTGTTCATACTGTTCATGTGGGTCTCAAGGCAAGATTACTGAAGCAGTTTCCCATTCCCTTCTCCAGTGGACCACGTTTTGTCAGAACACTCCAACCTTGTAACCCTGGACAAGGCAGACCTCTCATCTAAAAACAGGGATGCATTGAAACATGTAAATTATCATATGTGAAACGAGGTTCAATGCATGATACAGGGTGCTCAGGGCTGGTGCACTGGGATGACCTAGAGGGATGGGATGTGGAAGGAGATGGCAGGAGTTTCAGGATGGGAAACACATGTACACCCATGGCAGATTCAAATGAATGTATGGCAAAACCAATACAATATTGTAAAGTAAAATTAGTTAATTAATTAAAAATAAAAATAAAAACAGGGATGATGCAGATGGTCAACAGGCATAGAAAAGATGCCCAACACCACTACAGGGAAATGATTTTCCATTTTCCAAAACCACAAATCCCCTCACAACTAACAGAATGGCTATCATCAAAAAGAACACAAATAATATTTGGTGAAGATGTGGAAAAAAGAGAACCCTCCTACACTGTTGGTGGAAATGTAAATTGGCATGGTCACTGTTGAAAAAAGTATGGATGTTTCTCAAAAAACTAAAAACAGAATTACCAAAAAGTGAAAGAAAGTGAAAGTCACTCAGTAGTGTTGGACTTTGCCATTCTGTGGACTATACAGTCCATGGAATTCCCCAGCCAGAATAGTGGAGTGGGTAGCCTTTCCCTTCTCCAGGGACCTTCCCAACCCAGAGATCAAACCCATGTCTCCCACATTGCAGGTGGAATCCTTACCAGTTTAGCACAAGAGAAGCCCACTCCAGTAGGAGTGGGTGTCCTATGCCTTCTTCAGTGGATCTTCCTGACCCAGGAATCAAACCAGGGTCTCCTACATTGTAGGCCAATTCTTTACCATTTGAGCTATGAGGCAAGCCACATGAGGGAAGCCCCACGAGTGAAGTCCCACAGGGTAAACCCATAGAGTCACCATATGATCCAACAATTCCACTCTTTTGTATGTATCCCCCTAAAAAAAGGACACTAATTTGAAAAGATGAACGCATTATCAGCGTTCATAGCAGTATTATTTGGGAAACATCCTAAGTGTCGATCAACAGATGAATGGATAAAGAAGGTGTGGTATATATATGAAAGGTGTTCCATTCTCCAATGGAACACTCATTTTAAAAAAATGAATTTTTTTCCCATTTGCATCAACATGGATAGACTTGGAGAGCATTATGCTAAGTGAAATTCATCAAACAGAGAAATACAAATCCTGCATGGTAACATTATATGTGGATTCAAGAAATACAACAAGGTAACAAATATAACAAAAGAAACAGGTTCACAGATGTAGAGAACAAACTAGTGTCTATCAGTGGAGGTGGGAACAGGGTGCAAAATAAGGGAAGAAGAAAAGAGGTACATACTGTTAGGTATAAAATAAGCTACCAGGATATTGTGCTTCCTATTGGAAGCAGTAAAGAACTTGCCTGCTAATGCAGGAGAGATGAGGGTTCAGTCTTGGGTCGGGAAGATCCCCTGGAGAAGGGCATGGCAACCCACTAGTATTCTTGCCCTGGAGAATCCTATGGACAGAGGAGCCTGACAGGCTACAGTCCATAGGGTTGCACAGAGTCAGACACAACTGAAGTGACCTAGCACACATGTATATTGTACAACACGAGGAATACAGTCAATATTTTATAATAACTATAAATGGAATATAAATCTTTAAAAACTATGACTCCTTATGTTGTACCCATCACATACATCATATTGTACAACAAATATACTTCAGTAAAAGAGACATCATAATACTAATTAATTTATAGAACTGTGGTGATGATTTTATGACACTGAGTATAGAAATCAGATACTTGTGGAAATTGTTCAGTCGTGTCTTATCTTTGTGACCCCATGGGATGTAGCCTGCCAGGCTCTGTCCATGGAATTCACCAGGAAAGAACACTGGCTTGGGTAGCCTTTCCCTTCTCCAGGGGATCTTACCAACCCAGTGGTTGAACCCAGGTCTCCTGCATTGCAGACAGAGCCACCAAGGAATCTAGTAAGCATGCAATGATTAGTTACTTTTGTTTTCACACTATAATTATTATATAAAGCATATATAATAGAATTTTCAACTCCTGAAGGGGTCGGTGTGTGAAGTCCCATCTTCTCGATTCTCAATTTGAGGTGTCACCTATTCACAAACTATATCAGTCTCCAATATATCTTGTTTCATCTAGACATGCATGGAGCACCTACTGTGTTCCAAGTACTGGATGAGGTAAGAACTTTTAAAGAGAAATGCATCCCCAGCAGGTCATACTATAATTCAGGTAGTGGGAGACTTTCTCTGTAAAATGTCAGTTAGCAAATATGATCATATTAGCTATATGGTCTCCATTATAGCCATACACTGCTGCTTTTACATGAAAGCAGCTATAGACAAAATATAAAATACTGGGCATGGCTGGGTTCCAACAAACCTTTATTTACAAAAATGGTGGCAAACTATATTTTGCTGTTAGTTTAAATTTAAAAGATGAATACAATACTTTATGGGTATTTATTTTCCATAAATTATTCTATAGAGACCCTGTAGGAGGGCATGGCGACCCACTCCAGTATTCTTGCCTGGAGAATCCCCATGGACAGAGGAACCTGGTGGGCTACAGTCCATTGGGTCATAAATAGTTGAACATAACTGAGCGACTTAGCACAGCACAGCACAACATTCTGTAGAGATGGGAAAGAAATACATATTTAAGGAAACTAAGTATTATACTTTCCCTTCCCTTTAAATTATGATTACCATTTAATATTTCTATAGCCCTCTAAACCTTTCAAGGCATATTTATCTCAAGTGAATTTAATAGTAGTCAGTGCACAAGTCTCAAGTGATCATCCAATGTCAGACTCCATAAGTCCAGAGGCAAACACTATATATTTCCAAATCCTTGAGGAGCTCACCCATGTTACCCCATTTGTTCCTAAAACAGACAAAAGATATAAAGAAGGTATAGAGAAGTTAAGCAACTCTTCCAAGGTCACACAGCCAAATTGTGATCCTGGTCCACTTTCCTGTTTGAGTGTACAACCTTTGTTTTTTGTCCACAGAGATGAAAGATGTTTAATATTTGAGGGTAGATTACATTTCAACAGCTGCTGCTAGAACAACAATTATAAGCTAGAATTTATTTATGGAAAGTCATTAACAAGTTTTTCTCTCTGTGTAAGTGCACACACAGTCTGCAGAGAACAGTTTCAGATTTACCAACTGTCACATTCTCACTCTCAGTTTGGCAATTATCATTGGTCTGCCTGGTGACTGATGATATCCTGCATTTTAAAATGCAATTATAGTTAAGAATAAAAAGAAGTGCTTAAGTTTCATTGAGTGAAGACCTCCAAATGTGGTTCAGGTATCACACCACAACCTGTAATATCAGAGTGATATATGGTGTTTCCACTACCACCACCCCCACCCCTCCCTCCAAGAAAATAGCAAAATTTGGATTTTAAAGCATGGTGTTTTTCACAGAGTTCTGCAGTTTGCACAGTATGGAATGATATGTTTGGGTGCAGGGTGATGTTAGAAAAGGCAATCCTTTGGGCCTCCTCAGATACCCTTCTGTCCAATAACCTCAGGTTAGTAACTTAGCTCCTCTGTGCCTTAGTTTCTTCATATATAATATGGGGATGCATCTAAGGATTGTCATGAGAATAAAACAAGAAAATCTACTACACAGCCTTTCAGGAACTAGGCAGAGTATAATCAAATAAGCAAAATAAATGAGGTTACACATACAAAGAACCACACATATAAAAGGCAGTTATCAAGCACTGCTTTTTCATTCCATGACACAAAGATCGAACATACTTTCCTTCTTATTGCTTTCCTGAATTCAAATTTATTATTACAAAAGAAATTGAACACCAAGAATCTTCCAGAGAGTTTTCACAACCTTCTCACATTTTTATAGAATCATTGAATTAGGATGTTTCCTGATACTTTTTTTTTCCTGAAATATTCTGAAAAAAATATTAATAGCTGTTTCTAGAAGCTTATCTTTCCTCCTACAATCCTGTTTCTGAAGCAGCCATATTCCTTCCACTTCTCATAAAAGAAACTGCTGAAAGTTGGAGCAGGATGGACCTTCTGTAATAAGGTCCAGATGATCGCAGAATATACCTACATGGACTGTTTGTTACCTGTCAGTATCTAAAGATGGGGCCTGAAGTTACTTTTAGACCTTTACCTAATTTTAATTAAGGCTTTGCCTCACTGTTTCCTATAACCCAGACTTCATTGTTTCCATCTTATTTATCTTCAACTGCCAACTTCCCACCTATGCTTTCTCTAACTTAAAAGCATCCCAGGAGAGAACATGAATGAGGATCACTTATTTGTTCTCGAGTCTAATCCTAGGTTCAAGTCCTGGGTTATTTAGTCTTTTTTGAGTCTCAATTCTTTCACATGCAAAAATGTGATTACAATACAACCACTGAAAGAGTTTCTGGGATGATTAAATAAGTTAAAGCATGTAAATGAGCTAAAGGCCATGACTGTGACAAAGCAGACTTTAGATGCAATATCTGCTACTGCTAAGTCACTTCAGTCGTGTTTGACTCTGTGCGACCCCAGAGATGGCAGTCCACCAGGCTCCCCAATCCTTGGGATTCTCCAGGCAAGAACAATGGAGTGGGTTGCCATTTCCTTCTCCAATGCATGAAAGTGAAAAGTGAAAGTGAAGTTGCTCAGTCGTGTCCGACTGTTCACGACCCCATGGACTGCAGCCTACCATGTTTCTCTGTCCATAGGATTTTCCAGGCAAGAGTATTGGAGTGGGGTGCCATTGCCTTCTCCGAGATGCAATACCTAGCATATTCTAAGTACATAAATACTCCAATGGACAAGCACATGTATGAAAATTCATCATGCTTGATCATTATAATGCACCATATGTCGTAAAGATAAGAGAAGGGTGCTGGGCATGACAACAGCAAAATAACACATGTACAGGTCAGGAAGTGTCCCTAGGCCTCCTGGTTGGCAGTTTGTGACCTCTGGTTTCTCATATGATAATGTTTAGGCTAAATCAAATCAAACCCAAAGAAAACAAAATACCCCAAGCCTCAGAATTTATTCCTAAGTCTTCATTCATTTATTATGTCAATATAGCTTATTTATATCTCCTATATACTTGATACTTTCCTGGGTAAGAGATGATAAAAAAGGTAAGATCTTAAAGGCAGAAGGAAGTACATGTCCAAAGGCCCTGCAGCATGTGTAAAATGTACAGGTTGGAATGCAGAAGTTAAGGTGGCTCAGACGGTAAAGCATCTGCCTACAACGTGGGAGATCTGGGTTTGATCCCTGGGTCGGGAAAATCCTTTGGAGAAGGAAATGGCGACCCACTCCAGTATTCTTGCCTGGAAAATCCCATGGACAGAGGAGCCTGGTAGACTACAGTCCATGGGGTTGCAAAGAGTCGGACACAACTGAGTGACTAAACTTTCGACTAAACTTTCTTAAGGGCAAACGAAGGTAAAATAATCTAAGAGTAAAAAGTAGGGGCCAGACTATTCCTAGTCTTGAAGACCCTGGTAAGAATTTTGCCTTTATCTTAAAAACAATAGAAAGTCATCAAAAAATTTAAGGTGCATGTGTGTAGAGGAGTGGGAATGGTGATAATTTCAGATTTACTTTTGATGCAGATCACACAACCAAAGACTGTAGAGGGAAGTCTGTAACTACTTCACTATAGAGAAGTCTCTTCACTATAGAAAAGACTCTTCATTATTGAACATTTTCTCACTATTGTGTCTGACTTTTCCACGAATCACACTGCCAACTGCATGCCAACTTTCCCCTGTTCTTGCCCTTTCAGAATCTGCTCAGCTTTTCAGTCAGCCATGTATTCCAAATCCTAGAATCAGGTCAATTAAATTCAATAACATACCTCATGCCATGGTGTTTTAGAGGCTTAAAGTAATTTGAATACCTATCTAAATATTTTAATCATTAAAGACACTACAAGTTATTTAGTGATTTCCTTTTTTTTTTTTTTTATTTAAAAAAGAGTAAGACGTGATTCCTGAAGAAGGCAATGGCAACCCACTCTAGAGGGAGGAGCCTGGAAGGCTGCAGTCCATGGTGTTGTGAAGAGTCAGACACAACTGAGCGACTTCACTTTCAGTTTTCACTTTTATGCGTGGGAGAAGGAAATGGCAACCCACTCCAGCGTTCTTGCCTGGAGAATCCCAAGGACGGAGGAGCCTGCTAGGCTGCCGTCTATGGGGTCACACTGAGTTGGACACGACTGAAGCGACTTAGCAGCAGCAGCACAGCAGCAGCAGCAAGAAAGGATTCCAGTTCAAGAGGGTGGAGTAATAGGACATGAGATCAACTCCTCCTCTGAGAGCATAAAACTGCAACTAGCTGTTAAACAACCATTGATGGGAAGATGCTGGAACCCACCAAAAATAGATATCCCACATCCAAAGACAAAGAAAAAGTGGCAATGAGATCGTAGGAGGGGTGCAATCATGAAAAAATAAAATTCTATACCTACCAGGTGCGTGACCCACAAACTGGAGACAATAATACTGAAGAAGTTCGTTCACTGTTGTGAGGGTTCTGAACCCCACATCATCCTGAGGATCTGACAAAGGGACAGGGAATGCACAGGGAATCTGGCTTTGAAGGTCAGCAGGATTTGATTATAAGACTTCCAGAAGACTGGGGAAAACTGAGACTCCAATCTTGGAGGGAGAAAACAAAATCATTCATTAACTAAGTCTCAGAGGATAGAAGCAGTGACCCCACAGGAGACTGAACCAAACCAACTGCTAGTGTTGGAGAGCCTCCTGTGGAGGGTCTTACCACAGAAAGAGGGCACTGGAAGGTCCTCTGTGGCATAAATCCTCTTGTTTACCATTAATTAACTTTACCATAGAGCCCATAAACCCCCAGGTCTGGGTCGCCTTAGGTCAAACAACTAACGGGGAGAGAGTGCAATCCCACCCATCAGCAGATATTTGGTTTAAAGCTTTATTGAGCAAGGCCCTGCCCACCAGAGCAAGACCCAGTTTTCCCATACCAGCCCCTCCCATCAAGAAGCTTACCCTAGTCTTTTAGCCTTAGCCATCAGAGGGCAGACAGAATAAGCAAGAAGAAGCACAGCCTCACAGCAGGTAAAACAAATCATTTTACAGAAAGTTAATCACGATAATGAAACAGAAAGTTATGTCCCAGCTGAAGGGACAGGATAAAATCCCAGAAAACTAACTAAATGAGGTGGAGATAGGCAACTTTCCAGAAAAAGAATTCATAATAATGATAGTGAAGACTACCCAGAATCTCGGGGAAAGAATGAGGGCAAAGATTGAGAAGATGCAAGAAATGTTTACCAAAGATCTGGAAGAACTAAACAACAAACAAATGGAGATGAATGATACACTAGAAAGAATTCATAGCAGAATAATTGAAGCAGAAGAACAGATGAATGACCTGGTGGACAGAATGGTGGAAATCCCTGTCATAGAATACTATATAGAAAAAAGAATGAAAAGAAGTGAAGACAACTTAAGAAACCTCTGGGACAACATTAAATGCACCAACATTTGCATTATAGGGGCCTCAGAAGGACAAGAGAGAGAGAAAGGACCTTNGAAAAGAAGTGAAGACAACTTAAGAAACCTCTGGGACAACATTAAATGCACCAACATTTGCATTATAGGGGCCTCAGAAGGAGAAGAGAGAGAGAAAGGACCTTAGAAAATATTTGAAAAGATAATAGCTAAAAACTTCCCAAACATGGAAAAGGAGCCAAATCCAGGGAGCACAGAGGGTTCCAGACAGAATAAACCCAAGGAGAAACACACTGAGACACATAATAATCAAACTGACAAAAGTTAATGACAGAGATAAAGTAGTAAAATGAACAAGGGAAAAATGACAAATAACATACAAGGGAACTAACTCCCATCAGGATGTCAGCTGATTTCTCAACAGAAACTCTACAAGCCAGAAGGGAATGGCATGTTATATTTAAAGTGATGAAAGGGAAGAACCTGCAACCAAGAATGCCCAGCAAGACTCTCCTTCAGATCTGATGGAGAAATCAAAAGCTTCCAGACAAGCAAAATTAAGAGAATTCAGCACCACCAACCAGCTTTACAACAAATTCTAAAGAAACTTTGTTAGGCAGGAAACAGAACAGAAAGAAAAGACCTACAGAAAATAAGCCTAAAACAATTAAGACAATGGTGATAGGATCATACATATCAAAAATTACCTTTAATTTAAATGCACCAACCAAAAGACATAGACTGGCTTGGTGGATGTAAACATGTACGTGTATGCCTTTTCACTTACCACATCACTCTGCTTGATCCCCCAGTTTGTATGCAATCATTTTATATTGTTAAGTTAATCATCTTCCCATTATGCTTGAAATTGTAATTATCTTTTTTATTTTTTTCTGGCTATTGATTGTGAAAACTGATAAACATAATTTACTATTGTGATTATGTAACTAATATTTAATACTGTAATCACTTAATACCATTATTTCATAATTGATCAACAGAAAAATAAGAGATTTATATCACCAAAACTAGGATCTAGTAGAAAAACCTGTAATCCCTTTTTTAAAATCCAGTTGCATTCAGAATTGTCTTTTTTGTTTGTTTGTTTAATACAAATGCTCAGGTATTGCTTTTTTTTCCTCCAGAGTTCCAGATATGTTTCTAATGAGTGTTCTTGTTTAAAAACAACTGGACTATATGACTCTTTTATCTAGCTTGTTTTCAATTTTCTATTTCATATTCAATGCTCCCATTTCATTTAGTTTATGTTCTCCAATTTCTGCATCTCTTTTTTTAAAATATTATTTCTCAAGCTTTGCACAAAGGCTTTTGTATACATGTATATTAACATATATAATATATATATATTTTAGAAAACTTATGAATTTTTGCCTAACTAACAACAGGCAGCTGCCAGCCGGCTCACTAAGCACAGGCGGCTGCGAGCCAGCACACTAAGCACGGCCGAGGGGCAGCGGCCTAGAATGCCAGGCTGCAACAGCGCAGGAACGGCCGAGAGGATCTACCCTGCATCCGAGGTCAGTGACGGCCGGGAAGAGACACCCCACGTCCGAGATCAGGGGCAGCTAGGAGAAGCCACCTCGTGCCCGAGGCCAGGGGCGGTCACCTTGAGGAACCACCTGGAGTCCGAAGCCAAGGGTGGCAGCTGGGAGGAGCCACCCACACCCAAGGCCAGGCTCTGCAGCCAGGAGGAGCAACCTGAGGAGTGGTGGCTGCCCAGGCACAGGAGGGCCTAGAGGAGCTATCCCATGTTGAAGGTCAGGAACGGTGGCGGTAAGGAGATACCCCTTGTCAAAGGTAAGGAACAGCGGCTGTGCTTTGCTGGAGCAGCCATGAAGAGATACCCCACGCCAAGGTAAGAGAAACCCAAGTAAGATGGTAAGTGTTGCAAGAGGGCATCAGAGGGCAGACACACTGAAACCATACTCACAGAAAACTAGTCAATCTAATCACACTAGGACCACAGCTTTGTCTAACTCAATGAAACCAAGCCATGCCTGCAGGGCAACCCAAGACAGGCGGGTCATGGTGGAGAGGCCTGACAGAATGTGGTCCACTGGAGAAGGGAATGGCAAGCCGCTTCAGTATTCTTGCCTTGAGAACGCCATGAACAGTAGTAAAAGGCAAAATGATAGGATACCGAAAGAGGAACTCCCCAGGTCATTAGGTGCTCAATATGCTACTGGAGATCAGTGGAGAAATAACTCCAGAAAGAA
>SJYQ01005151.1:402349-464758 GCA_006410935.1 Redunca redunca | reverse complement strand
GTCATCTGCATATCTGAGGTTATTGATATTTCTCCTGGCAATCTTGATTCCAGCTTGTGTTTCTTGCAGTCCAGAGTTTCTCATGATGTACTCTGCATAGAAGTTAAATAAGCAGGTTGACAATATACAGCCTTGACGTACTCCTTTTCCTATTTGGAACCAGTCTGTTGTTCCATGTCCAGTTCCAACTGCTGCTTCCTGACCTGCATACAGATATTTCAAGAAGGAGGTTGGGTGGCCTGGTATTCCCATCTCTTTCAGAATTTTCCACAGTTTATTCTGATCCACACAGTGTTAGTTGTGGAGAAAAAACCCAGAGGTCCATTATCCTTCCTCATCCTCCAGCCTCGGCTCCAACTGCCTGGGATCCTATCTCTAAGGTTGGGAGGAGAGGTTCCATGTGTCGTACTGTTGTGTCTCAGGTTCTGTCTTTCCTGGGCAAGAGATACTCCAGAAACACTGCCAATCACTCCCCTGCAAATTCTGGCCTGGGATCAGCCAGCCTCTCGGCTTTTCCCTACTGCTAAGGTACTCTTGCCTGGAAAATCCCATGGACAGTGAAGCCTGGTAGACTACAGTCCATGGGATCACAAAGAGTTGGACACGACTGAGCAACTTCACTTCACTTCAGTGCTGTCTCATTTTTCCTACCTCCAGGGCTCCTTGCCCTTTGTTGGTCCTCAGAGTTTCCACAGCCCCATCAACTCTAGCATTCTCTCACACTCTCCTCTACCCCTTCCCCCACACCAACTAGTCATGCTAAGGGCTCCTGGCTGCTCCCTCCACGTGCTGAATAGTTTCACACAGCTTGGCCTTTGCCTGTGCTGTTGGTCTTCACCTGGAATGGCCGCTTTTTTAAGCCATCTTTTCTGCCAATTGAAAGACCCTCCTAACTGCCATGTTCCACATATTAGCTTTCTTGATTTCCCTGTCTGAATTTTTTCTCTTCCTTTTTTTTTTTTTTGAATTCTTATAGCACTAAAAGTTGGCTTTTACTGTTTTAAATGATAACTTCTGTATGTTTGTAAAAATCACCCCAAAATCTCTGAGTAGTGGAAAGAATTGTAAATCTGACACTGGCCCTGGCTTTATCTCTGTGACTTAAAGCCAGTGAGTTAACTTCTATGAACTTGAGGTTCTTCATTTTTAAGGTAGGGATTGTTGTTCTTGTTCAGTTGCTAAATTATGTCCAACTATTTGCAACCCTATGGACTTCAGCACTCCAGACTTCCTGTCCTGAAGTTTGCTCTGACTCATGTCCGTTGAGTCAGTGATGCCACACAACCATCTCATCTTTTGCTGCCCCCTTCTCTTTCTGCCTTCAATCTTTTCCAGCATCAAGGTCTTTTCCAATGAGTCGGCTCTTCACACCAGATGGCCCAATTATTGGAACTTCAGCTTCAGCATCAGTCCTTCCAATGTATATTCAGAGTTGGTTTCCTGTAGGATTGACTGGTTTGATCTCCTTGCTTTCCAGGGGAATCTTAAGAGTCTTCTCTAGCACTACAATTGGAAAGCATCAATTCTTTGGCACTCCTCCTTCTTTATGGTTCAACTCTCATATCCATACATGGCTACTGGAAAAAACATAGCCTTGACTAGACGGAATTTGGTTGGCAAAGTGATCTATCTGCTTTCTAATATGCTGTCTAGTTTTGCCATAGTTTTCCTGCTAAGGAGCAAGTGTTTATTAATTTTGTGGCTGCAGTCACCACAAGTGATTTTGGAGCCCAAGAAAAGAAAATCTGTTTTCTTTCCACTTTTCCCATCTATTTGCCATGAAGTGATGAGAACACATGCCATGATCTTATTTTTTTTTTTGAATATTGAGTTTTAAGCCAGCTTTTTCACTCTCCTCTTTCACTCTTATCAAGAGACTCTTTAGTTCCTCTTTGCTTTATGCAATTAAATTAGTGTCATCTGCATATCTGAGGTTATTGATATGTATCCCAGTAATCTTGATTCCAGCTTGTGATTCATCCAGCCCAGCATTTCATATGATGTTCTCTGCATATGTTAAAGAAGCAGGGTGACACTATACAACCTTGATGTACTCTTTTCCCAATTTTGAATCAGTCCATTGTTCCAGGTCTGGTTCTAATTGTTGCTTCTTCAGCTGCATGCATATTTCTCAAGAGACAGGTAAGGTGGTCTGATAAAACTTATTTCTCTAGTTTTTCAACTTATTAGCAAATGATTATATAAATTAATGAATATAAAATACACGGCACATGCCAGGCATATACTGGGCATTCAACAATCTTAATTTCCCCTTCAACCCCACTTTTTTATTACCTTTCCCAAAAGTACAAATATACCTACATACACACATACCACCTCCATCACCACCACTGCTTTGACCATGAAGATGGCTGCAATGTACTTGGGATCACAGCATGTCTGAGCTGTAAGTTTCATTAGCAATTCATTGCTTTACATATAAGTTACTAATACGTGGGTTGGAGATCAGTTGCCCTCAGTTGCCCTAAGTTAGTATAGTAATATAACTGACACTTATTGGTTTCCTAGTATATACTGGATGTTGTACTTGGTGAATCACAAATATTATCTTATTTTGTCCTCTCATTGAATCCCCTGTGAGGCCATGTAATAACATTTTCATCATTCCCCTTTTACAGAGGTGGGGTGTAACTAGGGCTTCTCTGGTAGCTCAGTGGGAAGAATCCATTTTCAATGCATTCAAGGCAGATGACATGGGTTTGATTCCTGAGTCAGAAAGATCTCCTGGAGGATGGCATGACAACCCGCTCCAGTATTCTTGCCTGTAGAATCCCTGGACAGAGAAGCCTCATGGGCTACAGTCAATAGAGTTATAAACAAACCAAGATGACTGAAGTGACTGAGCATGAATGTATGCACACATTCAAGGAACTAAGGCTTAAAGAAACTACATAGCTTTTCCAATATCCCATTTTGATAATACATTTAAGAGCTAGAATTTAAATCCCAGAACCTAATTCCATTCCCAGCTCTTAACCAGAAGCCAAAATAAAACTGGACTCCAGAGATCTTGCTTTCTTTCCAGAACCCTCTCCAGTGCTTCAGGTAGGGCTTCAGGAATTCAGGCAAAGTTCATGTTCCAATACCTCTGCCAGAGATATTTTCCCAGCTCTGTACAGTAGATCTGAATTGAACAGAAATAAATTCTGAATTAAACAGAAATAAATGGAATTTATTTCATATCTCTTGCCCTTCTGTCACTTCCTTCAATAGATAAAATGAGTTCCCTCAAGGATTGGTTGCTTTCTATGGGGAGTTCCAATAAGCTTTACAGGAGAGGAAGCCTGGAAGGAGAACTGGAACAACTTAGGTTTTTATGTGGTACACCCTTAGGCCTGCCCGGGAGACAAGAAGGTTAACTCTGTCTTGGGCTGACACAAAAGCACATACCTCTCTTGCTGGTAATTGTGTTGAACATGCTTCATGCCTTATGGCCTGTTGAATTGAATGGGTTCCAGCAAGGACTATGCTTTGTTTTCTAGGTCAGTGAATACAGAGAGAGGTAGAGCAGCGATCAGCAAACACAGCCTCCCAGTAACAGCCCTGAAGCTTCTTATGAGCTTCTTATGCTCATTCTCATTTTTCAGCATTTGGAAAGCAGAACACCTAAAACCCCAAATGGGAAAGATACAGGGCCAACCCAAGGCAATCCCATATGGCTTCCCCAACTGGCTGTGGTAAATTGTTGCATCCAGCCAAGGGAAACTTTTGAGCTGTTGCAGAGAATTTTATGTTCCAAGCTGCAGCTTATATTAAACCATGCTCACAGTCCCACCACTTGGACTTCTCTTAGATCTGCTCTTCTTGTAAGCCCTCTAAAAAGGTCATCATCCACCCAGCACTGCACTGATACACTTGCAACAGATCTGCTTAGGAAGAATCTTGTTTTCATTATTCCTAGCAGTCACAAAGTTCTCTAGATTATCAGGAATATTTCTAATAGTTCTTTTAATTATCCCGTCCTCTTTATTCCCAACACCACTACTTTAGTTCGGAGCCATGCCTAACCTTACCAAGATTATTTAGTAACTTCCTAACTAGTGTTGCTGCTTCCAAACTGATGTCGCTCTAATCCAGTCTAGGCACAGTGGGCATTATAGTGATTTAAGCCTAAATATTTTACTCTTCTGCTTAGGGAATTCTTCTAACACCTCATTCTCCTTAGGGAAATATCTAGGTTCTTTTGCATGACTGAAAATGCCTTCACAATTTCAAACCTTTCACTCTTTGTGAAAACCATATATGCTAACCCTATGCAATTTCCTAGACAGACTCAACTGCATATCTGCAAATTTGAAGATGCTTTTCCCCCCACCTGAAATGCTTCCTGAGCACTGTGTATGCAGGTCAAGAAGCAAAAGTTAGAACTGGACATGGAACAACAGACTGGTTCCAAATCGGGAAACGAGTGCATCAAGGCTATATATTGCCACCATGCTTATTTAAATTATATGGAGAGTACATCATGAGAAACACAGGCTGGATGAAGCACAAGCTGGAATCAAGAATGCCAGAAGAAATATCAATAACTTCAGATATGCAGATGACACCAACCTTATGACAGAAAGTGAAGAGGAACTAAAAAGCCTCTTGATGAAAGTGAAAGAGGAGAGTGAAAAGTTGGCTTTAAGCTCAACATTCAGGAAACTAAGATCATGGCATCTGGTCCCATTCAGTTCAGTGCAGTTCAGTAGCTCAGTCGTGTCTGACTCTTTGCAACCCCATGAATCGCAGCATGCCAGGCCTCCCTGTCCATCACCATCTCCTGGAGTTCACTCAGACGCACGTCCATCAAGTCAGTGATGCCATCCAGCCATCTCATCCTCGGTAGTCCCCTTCTCCTCCTGTCCCCAGTCCGTCCCAGCATCAGAGTCTTTTCCAATGAGTCAACTCTTCACAGGAAGTGGCCAAAGAACTGGAGCTTCAGCTTTAGCATCAATCCTTCCAAAGAAATCCCAGGGTTGATCTCCTTCAGAATGGACTGGTTGGATCTCCATATAGTCCAAGGGACTCTCAGTCTTCTACAACACCACAGTTCAAACGCATCAATTCTTTGGAGCTCAGCCTTCTTCACAGTCCAACTCTCACATCCATACATGACCACAGGTAAAACCATAGCCTTGACTAGACGGACCTTAGTCAGCAAAGAAATGTCTCTGCTTTGGAATATGCTATCTAGGTTGGTCATAACTTTCCTTCCAAGGAGTAAGCGTCTTTTAATTTCATGGCTGCAGTCACCATCTGCAGTGATTTTTGGAGCCCCAAAAAATAAACTCTGACACTGTTTCCAATGTTTCCCCATCTATTTCCCATGAAGTGATGGGACCAGATGCCATAATATTCGTTTTCTGAATGTTGAGCTTTAAGTCAACTTTTTCACTCTCCTCTTTCATTTTCATAAGAGGCTTTTTAGCTCCTCTTCACTTTCTGCCATAAGGGTGGTGTCATCTGCATATCTGAGGTTATTGATATTTCTCCTGGCAATCTTGATTCCAGCTTGTGTTTCTTCCAGTTCAGCGTTTCTCATGATGTACTCTGCATATAAGTTAAATATACAGGGTGACAATATACAGCCTTGACGCACTTCTTTTCTTATTTGGAACCAGTCTGTTGTTCCACGTCCAGTTCTAACTGTTGCTACCTGACCTGCATACAGATGTTTCAAGAGGCAGGTCAGGTGGTCTGGTATGCCCATCTCTCAGAATTTTCCACAGTTTATTGTGATCCACACAGTCAAAGGCTTTGGTATAGTCAATAAAGCAGAAATATATATTTTTTCTGTATCTCTCTTGCTTTTTCCATGATCCAGCGGATGTTGGCAATTTGATCTCTGGTTCCTCTGCCTTTTCTAAAACCAGCTTGAACATCAGGAAGTTTATGGTTCACATATTGCTGAAGCTTGGCTTGGAGAATTTTGAGCATTACTTTACCAGCTTTTGAGATGAGTGCAATTGTGCAGTAGTTTGAGCATTCCTTGTCATTGCGTTTCTTTGGGATTGGAATGAAAACTGACCTTTTCCAGTCCTGTGGCCACTGCTGAGTTTTCCAAATTTGCTGGCATATTCAGTTCAGTTCAGTTCAGTTGAGTCACTCAGTCATGTCCAACTCTGCGACCCCATGAATCACAGCACGCCAGGCCTCCCTATCCATCACCAACTCCCGGAGTTCATTCAAATTCACGTCCATCGAGTCAGTGATGCCATCTAGCCATCTCATCCTCTGTCGTCTCCTTCTCCTCCTGCCCCCAATCCCTCCCAGCATCAGAGCCTTTTCCAATGAGTCAACTCTTCACATGAGGTGGCCAAAGTACTGGAATTTCAGCTTTAGCATGCTTCATGGCAAATGATGGGGAAACAATTGAAACAGTGAGAGTCTTTATTTTCTTGGGCTCCAAAATCACTGAAGATGGTGACTGCAGGCATGAAATTAAAAGACACTTGCTCCTTGGAAGAAAAACTATAACCGACCTAGACAGCGTATTATAAAGCAAAGACATTCGTTTGCCAACAAAAGTCCATCTAGTCAAAGCGATGTTTTTCCCAGTAGTCATGTATGGATGTGAGAGTTGGATTATAAAGAAAGCTGAGCACTGAAGAATTGATACTTTTGAATTGTGGTGTTGGAGAAGACTCTTGAGCAAGGAGATCCAATCAGTCCATCCTAAAGGAAATCGGTCTTGAATATTCATTGGAAGGACTGATGTTGAAGCTGAAACTCCAATACTTTGGCCACCTGATGTGAAGAACTGTCTCATTTGAAAAAATCCTGATGCTGGGGAAAATTGAAGGTGGGAGGAGAAGGGGACGACAGAGGATGAGATGGTTGGATGGCATCACCAACTCAATGGACATAAGTTTGGGTGGACTCCAGGATTTGGTGATGGACAGGGCGGCCTGGTGTGCTGCAGTCCATGGGGTTGCAAACAGTCAGACACGACTGAGCGACTGAACTGAACTGAACTTCCCTCCACCATATATACCCTTCACTACTGTGTCCTTCTGGCAAACTCTTACTCACTCTTTGAAACCCTGTCCAGGCTTCACCTTCCAGGTGAGAATGCTCTCCTGTGCCTCTGTGTTACCTTTTTTCCTACAACATAGTTTATTTACAACATAAACTAAGACATTTACCACTCCAAGTTACAATTATTGTTTATAGAAACATCTCTCCAGAATGATGAGAATTACTGGAAGGCAGAATGTGGTTTACAGAGTTTCTCTCCAGGAGCTAACATAGCCCCTCTTGCATCACTGGTTACTAAATGCACTTTGTTGATATGGATGATTTTCCTGAATTATCAAGCTGATTCTTCTTACAAATTACAATGATCGCAGGGAAGAATTGCCCTCTTACTCATAAAAAATTTACTTGACATGTCTTAAAACTATAAAATCTTTGAACAAGTACTTTGTTCTTCTTTTGCATTTTTTTTTCTTTTCTATTGTGTGGATGTGGTCTGCATAAGTTGCCTGAGTTTTATTCATTTTCTAATCTCCGATCATTATCTTTGGGGTGGGGTGGAATGAAACAACAATTGATACATTGTAGCTTTTCTTATTCTCAGAAACATATAGAGCAGCTTCTGAGGAAATCATTATATTGGGAAAGATGCTATTATGTGCATTTAATTAATTAATCCATGTATCTACCTGTCATTATTCCTTTTCTATGACCTTCCTCACAACAGTGATGCACACTTCTGCTGTCGGTATATTGGCACAATAAATCTATTGGACCCACCTCTATTTCCAGCAGTTAATTTAGCATTTTATCACATGGTTATGATCTCAGGATTGAAGTCAGTTTTAAAGATTAATACCATTTAATCATCTACCTAGAAGGATGCCAGAAATCTGTTTAAAGTCCTGCTATTCATGCCTTCATTTCCTTTGTGCTCATATTGTGATAAGCATAAATATCCTTTTTAGGCTACTGCTAATAACTACTTAAAATGATTAAGGTAACTAATTATTCCCTGTAAGAAAATTACTCTGCTGTTATTAATATGAAATTAACACAGCTCTCATTTCATTTTCTGAAGCTCACAGACTTTTGCCTCCCAGTTGCCTGAATAAACTTTAGAACCATCTCAAGGAAGATGCTCCATCATAAAAGATGAGCTCTAAAGACGTATGAAGGTCAGAAATTGTAGCTTTACAGAGGATACTATGATAGAGGCAGCTGCTGGGAGGGAACACCTGGCTTACTTCTGCCTCATAAGCACATCCCCCTAACCTGCCAAGGAGTTTGCAGGAGTCAAACTGACATAATTAGCATAATTGTCATTGTTCCTGTAGCCTGAGTAATATGAATGGGATCTGTGACTCTTTAAGTATCCCAAATCTCTGGGCTAATGTGTGTTTTTTTTTTTTTAATTTATTTATTTTAATTGGGAGCTAATTACTTTACAAAAATCAACCAAATCTTTTAAATAGCAAAGTTGATTATATTTGATTTCAATCATTGTCTTTGGTCTGTTGCTGACTACCATGGACAGTGGACTTCAAGAGTCATTTTTCTAACAATCTATGTGTTTATGCATGACTTGATTTCTTCACTTTGCTTCTTTTTTATTCTTTTCTTATCTTTATTCTTTCTTTCTTTTTATTTTATTTTATTTTACTTTACCATACTGTATTGGTTTTGCCATACATTGACGTGAATCCACCATGGTGTATGTGAGTTCCCAATCCTGAACCCCTCTCCCACCTCCCTCCTCATATCATCTCTCTGGGTCCTCCCAGTGCACCAGCCCCAAGCATCCTGTATCCTGTATCGAACCTAGACTGGCAATTCGTTTCTTACATGATAGTATACATGTTTCAATGCCATTCTCCCAAATCATCCCACCCTCTCCCTCTCCCTCTCCCACGGAGTCCAAAAGTCTGTACTATACATCTGTGTCTCTTTTGCTGTCTTGCATACAAGGTTATCATTACCATCTTTCTAAATTCCATATACATGTGTTAGTATACTGTATTGGTGTTTTTCTTTCTGGCTTTCTTTACTCTGTATAATCGGCTCCTCTCTGACATAAATCACAGCAGGATCCTCTATGACCCACCTCCCAGAATACTGGAAATAAAAGCAAAAATAAACAAATGGGATATAATTAAAATTAAAAGCTTCTGCACAACAAAGGAAACCATAAGCAAGGTGAAAAGACAGCCTTCAGAATGGGAGAAAATAATAGCAAATGAAGCAACTGACAAACAACTAATCTCAAAAATATACAAGCAACTCCTGCAGCTCAGTTCCAGAAAAATAAACGACCCAATCAAAAAATGGGCCAAAGAACTAAATAGATAGTTCTCCAAATAAGACATACAGATGGCTAAAAAACATATGAAAAGATGCTCAACATCACTCATTATCAGAGAAATGCAAATCAAGACCACAATGAGGTATCATTTCACACCAGTCAGAATGGCTGCCGTCCAAAAGTCTACAAGCAATAAATGCTGGAGAAGGGTGTGGAGGAAAGGGAACCCTCTTACACTGTTGGTGGAAATGCAAACTAGTGCAGCCACTATGGAGAACAGTGTGGAGATTCGTTTAAAAACTGGAAATAGAACTGCGTTATGACCCAGCAATCCCATTGCTGGGCATACACACTGAGGAAACCAGAATAGAAAGAGACATGTGTACCCCCAATGTTCATCACAGCACTGCTTATAATAGCCAGGACATGGAAGCAACCTAGATTTCCATTCAGCAGATGAATGGCTAAGAAAGCTGTGGTACAGCTTTTATACACAATGGAGTATTATTCAGCCATTAAAAATAATACATTTGAATCAGTTCTAATGAGGTGGATGAAATTGGGCTAATGCTTTTAAAATTTTATCTTAACTGAACACATGCATGACATTCATGTGATACAGACTCCCATGGGAGTATGCTGCTTTTGAGAAAAACCCACAGATACCTTGTAGAGTCACAAAGCACTATGGGTAATGGATGGCTGTTGGCACAATTTCAGCACAGTTAAGATTGCTCAGTACTACTTCAAGTGCAGTCTATAAACATGTGTGTGCTAGGGCTTCTCAGGTGGCTCAGTGGACTTGAAATGGAATCTATGAACTTGTGTATACACGTTTTTAAGCACCTATTTTTAATTATTTTGGATATATACCTAGGAGTAGAATTGCTGGGTCATATGGTATCATTACGTTTAATCTTTTGAGGAACTGCCAAACTATTTCCTTACATTTAAAAACTGACCATTACCTGTGCCAGGCACAAAGTTTAAAAGTTTGCAATGTAGAGCACTTATCTAGAGACAGGAGGGGACCAAAGGATCGAGGTTCTGCAAGCAGATCTCTAGGATCCTTTCCCATTATCCTTCTCACTTGCCTACTCTGAACTGTCTTTTGAGTGGCACATCCAGGCTGAGCATCACATAGGGGCTTGTGAGAAATATAGCACTGAGTGCCCTACCCAGACCTACTGCATCAACATCTCTGGCAATTAGGCCCAGGAATATGTTTTCAAGCAAGTCACGTTATTTTGATGATTTCTCAAATTCCAGAAGCTCTGAGATAGATTTTGGGGTAACTTTACAGCTACTTTCTTTCCTCATATTAAAAAAACCTACCCACAAGCCAAGTGAATGACAGAGACACTGCTTTAGGGGTAGATTTGAATTTTCTCTACTTTATATAAAATAAATAATTTGCAACACTCCTCACTTTGAGAAAACTGTGTGCACCTTACCTTACTTCAATGGCAATACAAGACCATTCTGGGCAGTTATGCATGGAGAGATACCTCAGGCCAATGTCATGTCATTAAGCTCTCAACTGGTCCCTGTAGAAATGATCTAGGGTACTTTTCCAGATTTCTTTTTTATTGAAATATAATTGACATAAATATCCTATTACTTTCAGGTTTACATCATACTGAGACAATACTAATATACATTAGGAAGTAATCACCATGATAAATCTAATTACCATCTAGCACCATACAAAGTTATTACAGTTATTATTGACTATGTTCACTAGGTTATAAGTTATACCCCAATGACATTTATTTTATATCTGAAAGTTTGTACCTTTTAATCGCATTCACCTATTTCACCTGCCCCTTCTCCTAACTTCTCCCCACTCTGCTGCTGCTGCTAAGTTGCTTCAGGTGTGTCTGACTCTGTGCGACCACATAGAGGGCAGCCCACAAGGTTCCCCCATCCCTGGAATTCTCCAGGCAAGAACACTGGAGTGGGTTGCCATTGCCTTCCCCACTGCATGAATGTGAAATGTAAAAGTGAAGTTGCTCAGTTGTGTCTGACTCTTGAACCCCATGGACTACAGCCCACCGGGCTCCTCTGTCCATGGGATTTTCCAGGCAAGAGTACTGGAGTGGGTTGCCATTGCCTTCTCCTCTCCCCACTCTGGTGACCACCAATTTGTACCTTGTATCTATGAATCTATTTTGTTTTATTTGTACTTTACATTCCATATATGAGTAAAAATATGCAACATTTGTCTTTGTCTGACTTATTTAGTTTAACATAATACCTTCTAGGTCCACCCATATTTCACAAATTTTTGTGGTTAATATTCCATGATATATCTTCTTTATCCATTCATTCATTGATGGACACAGCTGCTGCTGCTGCTGCTGCTAAGTCGCTTCAGTTGTGTCCAACTCTGCGCGACCCTATAGATGGCAGCCCACCAGACTCCCCTGTCCCTGGGATTCTCCAGGCAAGAGTATTGGAGTGGGGTGCCATTGCCTTCTCCTGACGGACACAGGTTGCCTCCATATCTTCTCTATTGTAAATAATGCCAAAATGAATGGAATGCAGATATATCTTTGAATTAGTGTTCTTGTTTCCTTCAGATAAATATCCAGAAGTAGAATTGCTGGATTACATGGTAGTTTATGATCTTCATAGTTATTACTGAGACTGTACTCTTCCTTAGCACCCAGGCCAAACTACAAGTATGATGATTGTTCTACAGTGGAGTCCACTGGTGTAAATTAACCCTCTGTGACTCCCTAATAGCCAAGGGCAACCTTGACATGTGATTTTTTGATGTTTGTGTTGAGATTTTTTGGTTACTACTGGTCAAGAAATGGCAATGAGGTAGTGTTTTGTAAGTCTATACATTTTGTTCTTATACAGACGAAATTCTAGTTCTGACACTCAAACCTGAATATGCTTCTTAATTCTCCAAGTCTTCAATCCCTTTCTGAAAATATCAGTTGTGCATTCCTCAACAGAGGAGTGCATAAAGGAAATATGGTACATATATACAATGGAATATTAGTTTGCAATTAAAAATGAAATAATGCCACTTGCAGCAATATGGATGGACACAGAGAGTGTCATGCTGAGTGAAGTAAGTCAGACAGAGGAGAAATGTTGTATAACATCCCTTATATGCAGGATCTGAAAACAAATGGTACAAATGAACTTATTTATGAAACAGAAAGAAACTCACAGACTTAGAGAATGAATTTATGCTTGTCAGGGGGGAAGGATGAGGAGAAGAGATAGTTATGGAGTTTGGGATCAACACGTACATTCTGCTGTATTTAAAATGGATAACTAGAAAGGTCCTTCCATATAGCTCAGGGAAATTTACTCATTGTTATATGGCAGCCTGGATGACAGGGGAGTTTGGGAGAGAATGGATGCATGTATATATATGCCTGTGTCCTTTTGCTATCCATCTGAAACTATCACAACATTGCTAACTGGCTATACTCCAAAATAAAATTTAAAAGTTTTTAAAATAAATAAATAAAACAAAATCTCATTACAAATCAATATTAAATATGGACATTCATAGTCAATTCTGGTGATAAGAAACAGTAACTTTAAACTCCAATTAAGTAAAATGTTATTCTTCTCATTAGCAAATTTTACTATTTAAAAAATGATCTTATCATTATTGACATTTTATTTTTAATTTCATCAAGAAAAAAACTGCAGAAATGTTGTAAAAAGTGTTGATAATGACTGCTACATATTACTTGGCATAATATTTGTGCAATAAACAGTGGTTATTATTGTTATTAATCCTTGTTGATGGTAACTCTCCAAGGTGCTTCAGCCCTCCCCTCCTTCTTGTTACATTTGACTAATAATAGTAAAGAGAAAATACATGGAAAGGGGAAGATAATTAAGGTGGAGGAAAAAGAACAAGAGAGGCACAACCATCATGGATTCCTAAAGACTGCTTGGACTACTTCGGTCCTCTGGTTTCCTCCTGTCTCTAGATTTTTTTTTTTTTTTTGGGCAAAGTGCTCTGTGAACTCTAGCTCAATGCTTGGCATAAGATAAATGCCCTGCAAAAAATACAGTAAAACAATTTGGCAGTTCCTCAAAAACTGAATCATATAATTATCATATAACCTAGCAATTCCATTCTTAGGTATATATCCAAAAGAATTAAAAGTAGGTACTCAAACAAAAACCTGTACATGCATATTTGTAGCCATACTATTCATAATAGACTAAAGATGAAAACAATCCAAAGGTCTGTTAATAGGCAAATGGATAAACAAACTGTGGCCTGTTCATATCATGGAATATCATTCAGTCAAAAAGAGGAATAAAATACTGATACATGCTACAACAGATATGAAACTTGGGAATATTGTGCTAAAGGAAAGAAGCTGGCAGATCCAAAATGTCATGTATTGTATAATTCCATTTATATGAAATATTCAGAATAGTTAAATCCACATCAGAAAGCAAATTTGTGGCAGTTGGGGGTTTAGGGAGGGGGAAAATGGGGAGTAACTAGTAAGTACAAGTTTTCTTTTGAGGGAGATGGGATTGTTTTGGAAATAAATAAAGGTGGTGTTTGCACATTGTCAATGTTCTAAGAGCCATGGAATTGTTCACTTTAACATGGTCAATTTAATATTGCTATAAATTAAAGAATATTTATGTATGTACATTTAAAGAACAAAAAGAGATGAAAGGTTGAGCCTGTGTGATTTATGTAGTTATTCCTGAAAAACACAACCATGTAAAAAGAGTCTGCTGTTTCCTGCTATAATTAAAAATCCCTTGATCCATGTGGGGATCTCAGTGAAGGATGAGTGGCTTCCAGCATGTGTTCGTGGTTACAAAGTTGACCTTGCTAGTCCAGGAATTTCATGTAGAAATCAGGAGCTATGAAAGTTGTTAACAATTCAGCTGCTTCTAAAAGAAGCGAACATCTAATATAGGGTCAGAAAAATGGTTTAATGCAGCCAAGAGAAAAATATGAAGGCAAAGCATATAGGCAAGCCCTTCTGAGAGACACATCAGGAGCATAAAATTGGCAGTTCTTCTCCAATGACAATTAGGGAAGATCTGAAATCTCCAAGATTCTGCCACGCTCTTTATCTTAATTACAAAGAAAAGACTTGTTATCTTTCCCTAATGGATTATCCAGAAACTAGAAAATCAAGCTTTTGGGAGAGACAGATAATAAAAAGAGTGAAGCAAAAGAGAAGAGGGCAGCTTGAAGACAAAGAGGTATATTAATTAAGCTTTCATAATCCATTAATTCATTCACTCTCAAAAGCAATCATAGCCCCCCCCCCTTTTTTTTGTGAAGTGTAAGAAATCAGAGATATATATGACAGACATATTTGCCATCACAGAGTTTACTGTCTACTGTGGGGAGGTGGGAGGTGGGAGTTGAGTGTGTGGACACAAATAATTAATAAGCAAGCCTTATCAGTGTGTATAGACTGTATTGGGTACATAAATCATTGAAGATCTCATTAAAATGAGGATTCTGATTTATTATACATGAGATTTTGAATTTCTCAAAGGACTGAAGTGAAATACATGATGCTGGCCTGAGAACCCCACTTGACATGGCAAAGAGCTAGAATGTGATAAACACAAAACGAAAGTGATGATATTAAGCAAGTTTCAGCAAATGATGGCCTGTGGGTCAAATATGGCTTGCTGCCTATTTTCGTATGACCTGTGAACTAAGTATGGTTATATACTTTTAAATGGTTGGGGAAAAACATGTTATCTCATGACATATATATATATATATAATTCAAATTTTAATGTCATAAGTAATACTTCAGTGGAACATGGACACGCCCATTCCTTTACATATAGGCTTGTGACTGCTTCCCTTCTACAAAGGAAACATTGAGCAGTTACAACTGAAATCATATGGCCTGCAAAACCTAAAATATTTATTCTTTGGCCTTTTACAAGAAGACTTTATTTTCCACTGGTATAATATATTAAAGGATTTCAGGGGAGAAAGAGAGACCAGATTCTGCTCGATTAATCAGGGGAAAGCTCAAGGAGAAAGTGCATCTGAGTGGTAACTGCATCTGATTTGGAAATGCATTTGAGTAATTAGGAATAGATAGACATGGCAGGACCTGAAGAGCTGTGTTTAGGGAAAGAATTCTAGTAGGTGCAAAGTCTTGGGAATGGGAAAAGCAGAGGGTGTGACTGCAGATCTCAGTGTCAAAACATAAACAAACCAGGCAACTGACCATAATGCCAATGTGACAGCATCCTTAAAACTTCCCTTTGAATAAGAAAGAGAAATGATCTGACACAATGAAACCCCATTCCCAACTCTGGGAAGATAAAACAGCTCAATTACACATGTATCTGTGAGCAACAAAAAAGCACAGGCATAACATTGGAGTGAGAACTTGGGACCCAGTATTCTCAAAGTTGGGTAGTGACACTGTGCCTAAGCGAGTGTTGGGGTATGTGTGTTTTGGCCTGTCACAATAATTGGAGAATATCTGTTGACATTTACTGCCCAGGACCCAGAGATGCTAAAAACAACTGTAACAAAAAAAAAAAAAAAGAGGACTGTAATTCTGGGCAACATCAAACGTGTATTTTTCGAAAAATCATAGCACTCCCACTAACAATTTGAGGCTAGGATTCTGCTATGTTGCAGAAAGGCCATGGATTGAGGAATAAAAAGACTGGATTAAGGGAATGCCACTCACATAGATACTGATGCTGATGCTTGGCTGAAAGGCTTTTATTTTTCCCCTCAGATTCTAAGGAAAGCCAAAATGCCAGATAATGCACAAATTCAAAGGGAGCCTAAGTTTTACGTGGTAATTACAGTGGCCATGAAAGATATTCAGAAACAGAGACATCACTTTGCCGGCTAAGGTCCGCCTAGTCAAGGCTATGGTTTTTCCTGTGGTCATGTATGGATGTGAGAGTTGGACTGTGAAGAAGCCTGAGCGCCAAAGAATTGATGCTTTTGAACTGTGGTGTTGGAGAAGACTCTTGAGAGTCCCTTGGACTGCAAGGAGATCCAACCAGTCCATTCTGAAGGAGATCAACCCTGGGATTTCTTTGGAAGGAATGATGCTAAAGCTGAAGCTCCAGTACTTTGACCACCTCATGTGAAGAGTTAACACATTGGAAAAGACTATTGGGGGCAGGAGGAGAAGGGGATGACCGAGGATGAGATGGCTGGATGGCATCAAGGACTCGATGGATGTGAGTCTGAGTGAACTCCGGGAGATGGTGATGGACAGGGAGGCCTGGCATGCTGCGATTCATGGGGTCACAAAGAGTCGGACATGACTGAGCGACTGAACTGAACTGAACTGAAAGGTCTATGGCTACCATTTACCCATGATCACTGTGCACAGTGGCTAGATCGCTGGCCTTAAAATCAGAAAGAGCTTGGTATGATTTCAGTTTTGTCTTTTCTGAGCTGAGTAACCCTTAGTCAATTATTTAAATATTCTTAACCTTATTTTCCTGGCCTGTAAAATGGGTATGGCGAAAGATTGTTAAAAAGATTGACTGAGATAAACTTTGGGACAGGCTTAGCACAATATTTGGGCCCATAGTGGTGTCCAGTAAATGTGTTTCCTCTTTCTCTGCTTTGATGACTGTGGGAACGTGGAAACTAATCTAAAATTTGTTTTTGATCAAGGCCTGTTTTTGTCCTGTGGTCAGTCTGCCATAGAAAATGAGATCACGGGCTTCTGTCCAGGGACTATAAGAACAAGAGTTAAAAATTACCAGGGGCCTAGGAGAGAAACAGGCATTCATCCTCGGGCCTTTTGTTGATCCTGACAGGCCTTTCATTTAAGGTACAGGACAAGACATGCCTTACGTCCTAGGAGTGAGACCCCCTAAGAGTTGTTCCGGGAAGGTGATTGTCTCGAACAATTCAAGGAAATAATCTTTCTGAAAAATAACTGTATAATATGATTGAAGGCTAGTAAATCGTCTCGGGCCAATAACTAAGACCTATCACTGAAAAGGTTAAGATTTAACCACCAATCAAAAAGCTGCACTCCAGCTGCACCTGTTTGTGGTTTTTGTGCTTATAAACTGCTCTATAACAGCTCTTCGGGGTTCGTCTCCCCGAATGGAGATTGAACCCCGGCGCGTCGGCCTAATAAATCCTCTTGCTATTTGCATCGAATCTGCGTCTCAGTGATCTTTGCGACGGCGAAGCCCTGGGCGGAGACCTTAGGGTCTAACAATGACCACATATGACTTTTTTCTGCCAAAAGAGTTGCTGTTACAGGCTGGTTGGAAAAATTAGACGGGAATGAATTTTAGCCAAACATGACAATTGGTGTAAGGCAGTGTTTCCTTATCTTAGTACTATTAACTTTAGTTAACTTAATACTATTAATTTTGGGCTCTACAATTATTTGTTGTGAGGCTGTCCTGTGCATTGGGGGATTTTTAGAAGCATCCCTGGCATCTTCCCTCCTCTGNAAGAGTTGCTGTTACAGGCTGGTTGGAAAAATTAGACGGGAATGAATTTTAGCCAAGCATGACAATTGGTGTAAGGCAGTGTTTCCTTATCTTAGTACTATTAACTTTAGTTAACTTAATACTCTTAATTTTGGGCTCTACAATTATTTGTTGTGAGGCTGTCCTGTGCATTGGGGGATTTTTAGAAGCGTCCCTGGCATCTTCCCTCCTCTGGTGGAGAAAAATTGTGCATGGTTGAAAACCATTGGTTAGGGTGAGTGAAATGAGTTATAGTTGTTTTTGAATGAAAGGAGAAACATGGATTGCTTTATTTTTTTCTTTTTTAATCAAAATTTTGACTACAGATCTCAAAACTCTGTGGACTGTAAATACCACAACTTACTCCATTTTCATTCCATGCCATCCACTGTACTTGGTCCTGGGGACAAGTCATGGCTGCTGTACTTTAGGTGAAGATAATCTGCTTTGCAGAGTCTAAGATCATGGCATCTGATTCCATCACTTCATGGCAAATAGAAGGGGAAAAGTGAAAGCAGTGACAGATTTTCTTTTCTTGGTTTCTAAAATTCTAAAGTCACTGTGGATGGTAACTGAAGCCATGAAATTAGAAGACGTTTGCTTCTTGGAGGGAAAAACTGTGACAAAGCTAGACAGGGTATTAAAAAGCACAGACATCACTTTGCCTACAAAGGTCCATGCACTTGAAGCTATGGTCTTTCCAGTAGTCATGTACAAATATGAAAATTAGGTGATAAAGAAGGAAGAATACCAAAGAATTGATGCTTTCAAACTATGGTGCTGGAGAAGACTCTCAGGAGTCCATTGGCCATCAAGGAGATCAAACCAGTCAATACTGAAGGAAATCAGCCCTGAATATTCACAGGAAGGACTGATGCTAAAGCTGAAGCCCTTTAACTTCGGCCATCTGATACAAAGAGCCAACTCATTGAAAAAGACCCTGATGCTGAGAAAGACTGAAAGCAAGAGGAGAAGGTGTATGACAGAGAATGAGATGGTTGGATGGCATCACCAATTCAATGGATGTGAACCTGGGCAAACTCTGGGAGATAGCGAGGGACAGGGAGGCCTGGCATGTTGCACTCCATGGGGTCACAAGGATTGGACACGACTTAGCAACTAAACAACAGGAAAGAAAGTTCTTCAAACTCTGACCACCAAGCAGCTATTCATTTTCCAGGTAAAGCCTGTCACTATGTCTCTGAAAAACATTTGTTTGGGCATCTGAACTGATAAGATGGGAGAATAAGTAGATTTATGCTCATGTTTTATCTGAAAGGGAATGGCTACTTACTCCAGCATTCTTTCCTGGAGAATTCCATGGACAGGGGAGCCTGGTGGGTTACTGTCCATGAGGTTACAAAGAGTCAGACATGACTCAGCAGCTAACATTTGTTCACATTAACTTTTTAATCTGAATGCTGGGACCCTCTGGCAAAATAGAAGTGAGGATAGATTTATCTTAGAGGATGTAGTTTGTTTGATAGGAGAGATTATGTGGGTGTGTATTGTTTATATAAGTGCAAAACACTCAGAGCTCAAGGCAGAAGGTAGGTTTTATAAATCAGTAGACAAGTAAAATAAATGCATTAATCTAGATATTCCTGCCCCTTGAATAAAGGTGAAAGGGAATGGTGCAATAAATTTATTTGAGAATTATAGAAACTTAGTGGATTCTTCATCAAACTACCCAAAGGCTTAACGTCCACCCTGACCCACCCAAGGCCATGTTCTCTATGAGAAAGCTCCAGAATTTTGTCATTGGAAGTTGAAGATTGTCTTCTTAATATCAATAATCAAAAGTAAAGAAACAGAAAAACAGAACACGACTTTGATGAAGGCAGGAAGAACAAATCTAAGGTTTAGAAAAGGCTGCTTTGTGCCAAGTGCTTGATGTATACACCATCTTATTATATTTAATTCAGACAAAAATTCCGTGGGCCAATCATTTCTAAACTTGTCTGCTAATAAGAACTATCATATATGCTTATTACAAATCCATATTTGAGTTCTACCGTCAGACCTTCTGAATCTGACTTTCTGGGGGAAAAGGAAAATGTGCATTTTTAACTATCACCTCAGGAGTTTTTAACAGCAAACTAATTTATCATCCCTAGTTATAGATGTGGAAACAGGGTATTGCCTGAATTCTAATTCTAAATCCTTCCTGTGGCTTCAAACTGCTTGCTTAGAAATGACAGGTCCAATTTAAACAGAGAAAGTGTTGTTGTTTAGTCGCTCAGTGCTGTCCAACTCTTTGCTACCCGATGGACTGAAACATGCCAGGCTTTCCTGTCCATTTTCTAGAACTTGCTCAAACTCATGTCCATTGAATCAGTGATGCCATTCAACCATCTCATCCTCTGTTGTTCCCTTCTCCTCTTGTTTTCAATCTTTCCCAACATCAGAGTCTGTTCCAGTGAGTCAGCTCTTTGCATCAGGTGGCCAAGTATTGGAGCTTCAGCTTCAGCATCAGTCCCTTCAGTGAATGTTCAGGGTTGATTTCCTTTAGAATTGACTCCAAGATGTCTGGCTCTAGTTTAGTGATCACATCATCATGATTATCTTGGTCATGAAGATCTTTTTTGTACAGTTCTTCCATGTATTCTTGCCACCTCTTCTTAATATCTTCTGCTTCTGTTAGGTGTATACCATTTCTGTCCTTTATCGAACCCATCTTTGCATGAAATGCTCCCTTGGTATCTCTAATTTTCATGAAGAGATCTCTAGTCTTCCCCATTCTGTTGTTTTCCTCTATTTCTTTGCGCTGATCGCTGAAGAAGGAATGATGCTAAAGCTGAAGCTCCAGTACTTTGACCACCTCATGTGAAGAGTTGACTCATTGGAAAAGACTCTGATGCTGGGAGAGATTGGGGGCAGGAGGAGAAGGGGATGACAGAGGATGAGATGGCTGGATGGTATCACTGACTCGATGGACGTGAGTCTGAATGAACTCCGGGAGATGGTGATGGACAGGGAGGCCTGGCATGCTGCAATTCATGGGGTCGCAAAGAGTCGGACACGACTGAGTGACTGAACTGAACTGAAAGGAGAATGACTTCTCTTTCAACTGTTGCTATGGGTGTTTTTGGAGTGTCAAAGAAAGATCATCCTTCTTTCTAAAGCTATTCATGCAACCTTCTATCTTTCCATCCATCCATTTTCCTCTCTGTTAATTTATCCAACATAATCTGAGTATGGAAGATATAATACTAAATATGGCACAGTTAATAGTCAACTAAAACAATGGTTAAAAACTCAAGAATCTAGGTCAGAAAACCTTGGTTTGAGTTCTTATTCTGTGATTTAATTGGCCATGTGGTCTTGGGCAAGTCACTTTTCTCTAGGCCAGTTTTTTCATCCATAAAATAATGTAGCTGAACTACCGATCTGAGATCTTTTCCAGGTCAGACATGGTAAGATTCTACATCCAGATGAATTCAGTGTAAAATAAGCTCATCACGGAAATGCAAATACTGTAATAATATAGTAAATAGTCTCCTCTGTACACTTACCCCCTCCAATCTACTACCTATAGTGTAGGCAGAGTGAGAGAGAGTGGGCCTTTCCAAAGAAAATCTGTCTTGTTTCTCTTTCCCACCCCCCCAATACCCCCATGGAGGCTTTTATTTTATTTTATTTTACTTTACAATACTGTATTGGTTTTGCCATACATTGGCATGAATTCACCACAGGTGTACGTGCGTTCCCAAACATGAACCCTCTCCCAGTTTCCACCGCATAACATCTCTCTGGGTCATCCCCATGCACCAGCCCCAAGCATCCTGCATCCTGCATCGGACATAGACTGGCGATTCGTTTCTTACATGATAGTATACATGTTTCAATGCCATTCTCCCATCTCATCCCACCTTCTCCCTCTTCCCCCTCTGAGGAGGGATTCCTATCCTTCTTGGGCTAAAGATCAACATGCTTAAGAAGGCCTTTATGACTTTTTCTAACACTTGCTTTTACAGCAAGTCTTGATTTCCTTTCTTTGCCCCTTAAATTCTTAGTCCTCTTGTAACAAGGCCTCTGTATGAACCACTTGTCTTTTTTCCATCCTCTGCCCAGGGAGAATCACTCATTTTTCAGTGAAAAGCTTACCCACCATTCCTCCGGGATACTTTCTCTTATCTTCCAAGCAAGCCCGGCTCCTTTGTTGTATATATACATGTGTTAGTTGTTCAGTCTTGTGCAACTCTTTGCAAACCCATGGGCTGTAGCCCACCAGACTTCTCTGTATACGGAGTTCTCCAGGCAAGAATACTTGAGTGGATTGCCATTCCCTTCTCCAGTATATATACGTAGAACTGTGTTTTCTCTCCTTAGAGCACAAACCTTACTCTTATCCTAAGCCTAAATAAAGAGGTCTTTTGGTTTCATCTTTAGCTCCCCTACTAGCGTCTCAGTCTCATGAGAGCCTAAACACTGGTTGGGAGCATGAGTCTGGAATTTGGACAGAGGTTGTTGAAGTAGTCATGATTCCAGCACTGGGGCAGTCACTTTGCTCTAAGTTTCAACTTCTTCCTCTATGAAAACTATGGTATTTTATTACTGGGTTGTTGGAAGAGGAAAATGAAGTTATGAAGGCTAAGAGCTCAATACAGAGTCCAGAATGTATTTGGTGCTCCTTACATAGAAGTGTTATCAATGAGGTTAATTTTCCATTTGTTGTGCTTTTGTGCTCATGCTTATGGGTCCATCTGGTCTGCATTTGACTCCTGAGTGAATCTGTTTGTCAGAAGAGAACTCTCATTGGAACTTAGAGTCCTGAACCTCAGTTCCAATGAAAGTTGGACTGAAAGTCAGAGAGGACTGACTCCTCTCCTCTTTCAGTAGCATACAAATTCCATCACCACCAGAATTGGCTTTCCTTTCAAAATGTGTTCAGAGTCCAACTGCTTCATCTATGCTTCTGCGGCTAATACTGAGTTCTAAGCTGCCAGCTGCTCTCACCAGATGATTGCAGTGGTCTCCTAACTGGTCTCCCTGACTCTGCCTTTATCTTCTAGTCTTTTTCTGGTACAATAGTCAGAACAAGCATGTTAAAATCTAAATTGAATCATGCCACTTCTCTGCTGGAAAACATCTTTAGTGCTCATCGCACTTAAAATGAATACCAAATTCTGCCCTTCAAAACCTTCATGATCTTTTCCAATCTGGATTCCTTTATTTCTTTCTCTTCTCTGATTGCTACGGCTAAAACTTCCAAAATTATGTTGAATAGTACTGGGGAGAGTGGGCACTCTTGTCTTGTTCCTGACTTTAAGGGAAATGCTTTCAATTTTTCAACATTGAGGATAATGTTTTCTGTGGCTTTATCATATATGGTTTTTATTAGGTTGAGGTATGTTCCTTCTATTCCTGCTTTCTGGAAGGTTTTTANATCATATATGGTTTTTATTAGGTTGAGGTATGTTCCTTCTATTCCTGTTTTCTGGAAGGTTTTTTACCATAAATGCATGTTGAATTTCCTCAAAGGCTTTTTCTGAATCTATTGAAATAGTCATATGGGTTTTATCTTTCAGTTTGTTAATGTGGTGTGTCACATTGACTGATTTGCAAATATTAAAGAATCCTTGCATCCTTGGCATAAAGCCCACTTGGTGTATGATCCTTTTAATATGTTGTTGGATTCTGATTGCTAGAATTTTGTTAAGGATTTTTGCATCTATGTTCATCAGTGATATTGGCCTGTAGTTTTCTTTTTTTGTGGAATCTCTGTCAGCTTTTGGTATTAGGGTGATAGTGGCCTCATAGAATGAGTTTGAAAGTTTACCTTCCTCTGCAATTTTCTGGAAGAGTTTGAGTAGGATCGGTGTAAGCTTGTCTCTAAATTTTTGGTATAATTCAGCTGTGAAGCCATCTGGACCTGGGCTTTTGTTTGCTAGAAGCTTTCTGATTACAGTTTTGATTTCCGTGCTTGTGATGGATCTGGTAAGATTTTCTATTTCTTCCTGGTTCAGTTTTGGAAAGTTGTACTTTTCTAAGAATTTGTCCATTTCTTCCAAGTTGTCCATTTTATTGGCATATAATTGCTGATAGTACTCTTCTTATGATTCTTTGTATTTCTGTGTTGTCTGTTGTGATTTCTCCATTTTCATTTCTAATTTTGTTGATTTGATTCTTCTCCCTTTGCTTTTTGATGAGTCTTGCTATTGGTTTGTCTATTTTATTTATCTTTTCTAAGAATCAACTTTTAGCTTTGTTGATTTTGGCTATGTTCTCCTTTGTTTCTTCTGCCCTAATTTTTATTATTTCTTTCCTTCTATTAACCCTGAGGTGCTTCATTTCTTCCTTTTCTAGTTGCTTTAAGTGTAGAGTTAGGTAATTTATTTGATTTTTCTTCTGTTTCTTGAGGCAGGCTTGTTTTGCTATGAACCTTTCCCTTAGCAGATAAGGCAATGGCAACCCACTCCAGTACTCTTGCCTGGAAAAACCCATGGACTGAGGAGTCTGGTAAGCTGTGGTCCATGGGGTCGCTAAGAGTCGGACATGACTGAGCAACTTCACTTTCATTTTTCACTTCCATGCATTGGAGAAGGAAATGGCAACCCACTCCAGTGTTCATGTCTGGAGAATCCCAGGGATGGGAGAACCTGGTGGGCTGCTGTCTATGGGGTCACATAGAGTCAGACACGCCTGATGTGACAGCAGCAACAGCAGCAACAGCAGTTCCCCTTAGCACTGTTTCTACTGAATATCATAGGGTTTGGGCTATTGTGTTTTCATTTTCAATGTTTCTATGCATATTTTGATTTCTTTTTTGATTTATTCTGTGATTTGTTGGTTATTCAGAAATGTGTTGTTTTGCCTGCATATGTTTGTATTTTTAATAGCTTTTTTTTTTCCTGTAGTTGACATCTAATCTTACCACATTGTGATCAGAAAACATGCTTGAGATGATTTCATTTCTTCTTCTTTTTTTTTTTTAATTTACGAAGGCTGGATTTATGGCCCAGGATGTGATCTATCCTGGAGAAGGCTCCGTGTGCACTTGAGAAAAACGTGAAATTCATTGTTTTAGGGTGAAATGTCCTATAGATATAAATTAGGTCTAACTGGTCCATTGTATCATTTAAAGTTTGTGTTTCCTTGCTAATTTTCTGTTTAGTTGATCTATCTATAGGTGTGAGTGGGATATTCAAGTCTCCCACTATTATTGTGTTATTGTTAACTTCCCCTTTCATACTTGTTAGCGTTGGCAGTATTGCTATGTTGGATGCATATATGTTTATAATTGTTTTATCTTCTTCTTGGATTGATCCTTTGATCATTGTGTAGTGTCCTTCTTTGTCTCTTTTCACAGCCTTTATTTCAAAGTCTATTTCATCTGATATGAGTACTGCTATTCCTGCTTTCTTCTGGTCTCCATTTGCATGAAAATCTTTTTTCCAGCCTTGCAATTTCAGTCTGTATGTGTCCCTAGGTTTGAGGTGGGTCTCTTGTAGACAACATGTATAGGGGTCTTGGTTTTGTATCCAGTCAGCCAATCTTTGTCTTTTGGTTGGGGCATTCAACCATAAGATAATTATTGATAAGTATGATCTCCTTGCCATTTAATTTGTTGTTTTGGCTTTGAGTTTATAAACCTTTTCTCAGTTTCCTGTCTAGAGATGATCCTTTAGCATTTGTTGAAGAGCTGGTTTGGTGGTGCTGAATTCTCTGAGCTTTTGCTTGTCTATAAAGCTTTTGATTTCTCCTTCATATTTGAATGAGATCCTTGTTGGGTACAGTAATCTGGGTCGTAGGTTCTTCTCTTTCATCACTTTAAGTATGTCCTCCCATTTCCTTCTGGCTTGAAGAGTTTCCATTGAAAGATAAGCTGTTATCCTTATGGGAATCCCTTTGTGAGTTATTTGTTGTTTTTCCCTTGTTGCTTCTAATATTTGCTATTTTTGTTTGATCTTCTTTAATTTGATTAATATCCAGATTGAAAAAGAAGTAAAATTCTCGTTGTTTGCAAATGACTTGATCCTCTACATAGAAAACCCTAAAGACTCCATCAGAAAATTACTAGAGCTTCTCAATGACTATAGTAAAGTTGCAGGATATAAAATTAACACACAGAAATCTCTTCCCTTCCTATACACTAACAATGAGAAAACATAAAAAGAAATCAAGGAAACAATTCCATTCACCATTGCAACGAAAAGAATAAAATACTTAGGAATAAATCTGCGTAATGAAATAAAAGACCTATATACAGAAAACTTAAAAACACTGATGAAAGAAATCAAAGATGACACAAATAGTTGGAGAAATATGCTATGTTCATGGATCAGAAGAATCAATATAGTGAAAATGAGTATGCTACCCCAAAGCAATCTACAGATTCAATGCAATCCCTATCTAGCAATCAACAGTATTTTTCAGAGAACTAGAACAAGTAATTCCACAATTTGTATGGAAATACAAAAAACCTCTAATAGCCAAAGCAATCTTGAGAAAGAAGAATGGAACTGGAGGAATTAACCTGCCTGACTTTAGACTATACTACAAAGCTGCAGTCTTCAAGACAGTATGGTACTGGCACAAAGACAGAAATATAAAGCAATGGGACAAAATAGAAAGCCCAGAGATAAATTCACACATCTACGGACACCTTATCTTTGACAAAGGAGGCAAGAATATACAAGGGAAGAAAGACAATCTCTTTATCAAGTGGTGGTGGGAAAACTGGTCAACCATTTGTAAAAGAATGAAACTAGAACACTTTCTAACACCATACACAAAAATAAACTCAAAATGGATTAAATATTTAAATGTAAGGCTAGAAACTATAAAACTCTTAGAGGAAAACATAGGCAAAACACTCTCTGACTTAAATCACAGCAGGATCTTCTATGACCCACCTCACTGAGCAATGGAAATAAAAGCAAAAATAAACAAATGGGACCTAATTAAACTTAAAATTTTTTTCACAATGAAGGAAACTTTAATCAAGGTGAAAAGACAGCCTTCAGAATGGGAGAAAAGAATAGCAAAATAAGTAACTGACAAAGAATTAATCTCAAAAATATACAAGCAGCTCATGCAGCTCAATACCAGAAATATAAATGACCCAATCAAAAAATGGGCCAAAGAACAAAACAGACATTTCTCTACAGAAAACATACAGATGGCTAATAAACACACGAAAAAAAAAGTTTCATCACTCATTATCAGAGAAATGCAAATCAAAACCACAGTGAGGTACCATTTCATGCCAGTGCACGAGACAGGGTGCACAGGACCGTTGCACTAGGATAACTCTGAGGGATCGGATGGGGAAGGAGTTAGGAGAGATGTTCAAGATGGGGGACACACGTACACCCCAGGCTGATTAATGTCAATGTATGGCAAAAATCACTACAATATTGTAAAATAATTAGCCTTCAATTAAAATAAATAATTAATTTTAAAAAAATACTGACAATGGACCCCTATCTTCAGAGATTCTTACTTAATTGATCTAAAGATGAGGCATAAAGCAATTCTAATGTCTAGCCAAGGTTGCAACCCATATATCTAGACCAGAAGAAAAATGCAATAGAGTATCATGTGCAAAAGTCCTGAGGTACGGCAAAGCTTGGAGTGTTCCCAAAGCAGAAAAAAAGGAGCCTGTGTCTGGAGGGAGGGACAGAATTGTAGAAAGAAGTATGCCAGGGTGAACTGCTGAGCTTGCCATAGCTCTAGACCTGCCCCTGTAGTAAAGTGAAAGTCGCCCCAGATGAGTCCGACCTTTTGTGACTTTATGGACTATACAGTCCATGGAATTCTTCAGGCCAGAATACTGGGACAGGTAGCCTTTTCCTTCTCCAGATCTTCCCAACCCAGGGATTGAATTCGGGTCTCCCACATTGCAGGCAGATTCTTTACCAGCTAAACCACAAGAGAAGCCACTGCACCCCTTAAGTCCATTAAAAGAAAAAAAAATAAAGGCTCCTGTCTACCTATAGACGAGGACATTGTCTTAGAGGCAGTTAGGGAGCCAGTGTGAATGGTAGGGAGAAAACCTCCCATATTTTACTTCTTCAGTGTAATCTCATAGCAGACTAATCTTAACTAGAGAATTTCTCTGGTGATCAGCTGGTGGTTTTCCTGGTGTGATAAATCTATGACAAATTTCCAAATTTTGTTAAAACTGCCAGTTTCTCACAAATAGCACAGAGATTACTTTCCAGAGAAAGAAGTTCAGTAATTAAAGTGAGTCAGCACAGAAGAACTGGAGGTGGTTTGATCTAGTTTTACACATATTTTTTTTTAGCAGAGAAATGCAATATCCATAATACATTGTTTTGTGCTGAAAAGAAGTTAACTAGAACAGAATTGTCTCAGGAGAAACCAATGACAATTTGGTAAAAATAAAATCTTTTTGAAGGCAACAGGAAACCTAGGTTTCAAAAGTTGAAGTTGAGAAATGATCTTAGGATCATATTTCAGGTGCCTGCAGTTTGAGGGCACTCCCAAGAGCTGTTCTGACACACCTCTCCCCTTTGCTTAGTGGAACTCTAAAGGGAAGATAAACACAATTCCTATGCTGTCTGAACACCTGAAGTTCAGATGTCTGGCCTCGATCCTCACAATCAATAGAAAGACCCCATCAATTTTGGGACGTTCTTTATCCTAAGAATTAGGTTAACATTTGCCTGGGGTCATACTACAGGGGATGGGAAGTTGGGGTGACTTTTTATTCATTTTTCTAAGAAAAGAAGTGTTAAAAGAAGAAAATCACTTTCTATGGGTGGCAAGTGTCCCAGTAAATCATCCTCCACTGAGTTTAATGAAGAATGAAATCTGCCAAACTTGAAAATGCCTTGGATAGAAGTCCAAGTCCTGGTGAAAGGTTGCAAGAGTATCCGTTCTGTGCTTGCTGCACAATATTTCTTCTTGGGGCTGACTTTTCAGATTCAAAGGAAACAGAAATTGGCTCCATCCTGTCCTCATAATTTTATACGATTTGTGTTAGATTATGCCAAGGATCCACACAGTGAAAGGCTTTGGCATAATCAATAAAGCAGAAATAGATTTTTTTTTTTTTAAATCTCTTCCTTTTTCAATGATCCAGTAGATGTTGGCAATTTGATCTCTGTGTTCCTCTGACTTTTCTAAAACCAGTTTGAACATTTGGAAGTTCATTGTTCACGTACTGCTGAAGCCTGTCTTGGAGAATTTTGAGCATTACTTTACTAGCATGTGAGATGAGTGCAATTGTGTGGCTGTTTGAGCATTCTTTGGCATTGCCTTTCTTTGGGATTGGAATGAAAACTGACCTTTTCCAGTCCTGTGGCCACTGCTGAGTTTTCCAAATTTGCTGGCATATTGAGTGCAGCAGTTTCACAGCATCATCTTTCAGGATTTGAAACAGCTAAACTGGAATTCCATCACCTCCACTAGTTTTGTTAGTAGTGATGTTTTCTAAGGCCCACTTGACTTCACATTCCAGGATGTCTGGCTCTAGGTGAGTGATCACACCATCGTGATTATCTGGGTCATGAAGCTCTTTTTTGTACAGTTCTTCTGTGTATTCTTGCTGCATCTTCTTAATATTTTCTGCTTCTATTAGTTCTATATCATTTCTGTCCTTTATTGAGCTCATCTTTGCATGATATGTTCCCTTGGTATCTCTAATTTTCTTGAAGTGATACCTAGTCTTTCCCATCCTGTTATTTTCTTCTATTTCTTTGCACTGATCACTGAGGAAGGCTTTCTTATCTCTCCCTGCTATTCTTTGGAACTCTGCATTCAGGTGCTTATATCTTTCCTTTTCTCCTTTGCTTTTCACTTCTCTTCTTTTCACAGCTCTTTGTAAGGCCTCCTCAGACAGCCATTTTGCTTTTTTTGCATTTTTTCCACATGAGGGTGGTCTGGATCCCTGTCTCTTGTACAATGTCATGAACCTCTGTCTGTAGTTCATCAGGCACTCTTTCTATCAGATCTAGTCCCTTAAATCTATTTCTCACTTCTACTGTATAATCATAAGGGATTTGGTTTAGGTCATACCTGAATGGTCTAGTGGTTTTCCCCACTTTCTTCAATTTAAGTCTGAATTTGGCAATAAGGAGTTCATGATCTGAGCAACAGTCAGCTCCCAGTCTTGTTTTTGCTGACTGTATAGAGCTTCTCCATCTTTGACTATGTGAATCACAATAAACTGTGGAAAATTCTGAAAGGGATGGGAATGCCAGACCACCTGATCTGCCTCCTGAGAAACCTATATGCAGGTCAGGAAGCAACAGTTAGAACTGGACGTGGAACAACAAACAGACTGGTTCCAAATAGGAAAAGGAGTACGTCAAGGCTGTATATTGTCACCCTGCTTATGTAACTTATGTGCAGAATACATCATGAGAAACGCTGGGCTGGAAGAAGCACAAGCTTTAATCAAGATTGCAGGGAGAAATATCAGTAACCTAAGCTATACAGATGACACCACCCTTATGGAAGAAAGCGAAAAGTGAAAGTGAATTTGCTCAGTCATGTCCGACTCTTTGTGACCCCATGGACTGCAGCCTACCAGACTCCTCAGTTCATGGAATTTTCCAAGCAAGAGTACTGGAGTGGGTTGGCATTTTCTTCTCCAGGGGATCTTGCCAACCCAGGGATCGAACCCAGGTCTCCCACATTGCAGGCAGACGCTTTACCGTCTGAGCCACCGGGAAGCAGAAAGTGAAGAGGAACTAAAAAGCCTCTTGATGAAAGTGAAAGGGGAGAGTGAAAAAGTTGGCTTAAAGCTCAACATTCAGAAAACTAAGATCATGTCATCTGGTCCCATCACTTCATGGGAAATAGATGGGGAAACAGTGGAAACAGTGACAGACTTTATTCTTGGGGGGCTCCAAAATCACTGCAGATGGTGATTGCAGCCATGAAATTAAAAGACGCTTACTCCTTGGAAGGAAAGTCTTGACCAACCTAGATAGTTTATTGAAAAGCAGGTCCGTCTAGTCAAGGCTATGGTTTTTCAAGCGGTCATGTATGGATGTGAGAGTTTTACTGTGAAGAAAGCAGAGTGCCGAAGAATTGATGCTTTTGAACTGTGGTGTTGGAGAGTCCCTTGGACTGCAAGGAGACCCAACCAGTCCATCCTAAAGGAGATCAGTCCTGGGTGTTCAATGGAAGGACTGATGCTGAAGCTGAAACTCCAATACTTTGGCTACCTCATGCGGAGAGTTGACTCATTGGAAAAGACCCTGATGTTCAGAGGGATTGGGGGCAGGAGGAAAAGTGGACAACAGAGGATGAGATGGCTGGATGGCATCACCGACTCAATGGACATGAGTTTGAGTGAACTATGGGAGTTGATGATGGACAGGGAGGCCTGACATGCTGTGATTCATGGGGTCGGAAAGAGTCGGACACGACTAAGGGACTGAACTGAACTGAACTGATGCCAAGGATTAAACAACATTTTCATTTTTTAAATTTTTTGCTTTACCAACAATAGTCCAGGAAAACTTTCAATTAGATTAGCAGAAAATACTGATTAGAATCAATCAACACCTCTAAAAGTTTAAATACTTAAGTTAATTAAATGGTTCAGTAAACCTGAAACTAATCTTGTAAACAGAAATTGGAATATATAAAAGGATTCTCAGATTAAAACAGATAATTGTTTAACAAGATCAACATGAAACTCACCAAGGCTCTGTTGTTCATCAATTTTCATGCAGTTCACACTAGCTTTAAAATTATTATTCAAAAACCAAACCGTGTGACTTTTATCAGTAGATATGATATTCTCAAAAAGAACTGATTTAGACATCTAAATTTTGGACTCTGTGGGAGAGGAAGAGGGTGGGATGATTTGGGAGAATGGCACTGAAACATGTATAATATCGTGTGTGAAATGAATCACTAGTCTAGGTTTGATGCATGATACAGGATGCTCGGGGCTGGTGAATTGGGATGACCCAGAGGGATATTATGGGAAGAGATGTGGAAGGGGGTTCAGGATAGGGAACACGAGTGCACCCGTGGCGGATTCATGTTGATATATGTCAAAATCAATACAATATTGTAAAGTAATTAGCCTCCAATTAAAATAAATAAATTCATATTAAATAAAAAGGAAAGGAACTCACACACACACACAAAAGAACTGATTTAGAGATAGATTTTTGGGAAATTGGCAATGACCGTGTGATTTTTAAATAGTCCTGAATGTTATAAGAGAACACAGTTTTCTTACCCTCAATACAAATAAAACCATGCAAATGCAAACATATTTTGCTTATTTTGTTTAATTTTAGGAGAAGCTCCAATTTGAATGAGTGAAAAAATAGTGTATGGATTCTTTTCAAAGACCTATCTTTTCCAACTCCTCTGCTACAAAATAAAGTCAAACTATCTATCTTTGGTTGTGTTCCCCTAGACAAGACCTGAGATGAGAAGTCTAGTTCAAGTGATTTATTGGGAACATGTTCCCTAGATATAGGGAGGAAGGAAAGCAAGACAGAGCTGGAACAAATATCTAAGCAAGGATGTCGACTCAGCTGGAGATTGCTTCACTCTGAGCCTTAGGGAAGTGCTAGAGTGTGGGTTACACGATAGAAGGAGCTCCACCTGAGGCAGGGATCCATTATGCTCTTGCCCTGTATACACCAGTCACTAGCTGTGGGCTTCTGCTGGGTATGGGTGAGAGTGTTGGGCATGATCTCTTGGGCACTAGAAGGAGGCAACTTCCCAGGAACAGGAAGCTCTCAGGTGCAATCAGACAGTCACAATCACTGGGGGATGTGCTCAGGGCTACTAGATAGGATTTGGACACTGAGACTGCTCTGTTGGACCAGGGAATTTCTGCCTCATAGAGAGTATTGGGTGATTTTAGATAAGGGCAGGGCTGAAAGCTGCCTTTGATGATAAGTTCATTCTAAAGTGTGAGCCACTCTAGGCTCTAGACACTGTCCTATTCACCTCTGAACATATGAGTCACTTAACAAATGTTTGTTAAATGAATGGTAAACAGATCACTAATAGTGTTAACTCTTGATGCAGCAGTTTCCATGTCTTTTCCAAACATTTTACAAATACCCATGGGGAATACAACAATAATACACTTCTTGAAGTTCACTCTCATCAGAAAACATGGTTGAGAGCCCTAGTGTAGATTTTCATTAGGTATGTGGCTTTGGACCTCAGTTGTCCAATCTTTAAGACAGGTACATAAATAAAATTTTTCAAGCCTCTTATGAAGATTAATAGAAATGGCATATACAAATACTTAGCAATTTGGCATTTTCTCATAAAATGCTCTTCTTTGACAAACAGGCTAGAGTTAAGGAGTAGAGAAAATTAAAACTAAAGGATTAAAATGTTTTAATAAAAAACAAAAAGAGACACAGATGTGTACGGCGGACTTTTGGACTCTGAGGGAGAGGGAGAGGGTGGGATGAGATGGGAGAATGGCATTGAAACACGTATACTATCATGTAAGAAATGAATCGCCAGTCTATGTCCGATGCAGGATACAGGATGCTAGGGGCAGATGCACGGGGATGACCCAGGGGGATGTTATGGGGAGGGAGGTGGGAGGGAGGCTCATGTTTGGGAACACATGTACACCAGTGGTGGATTCATGTCAATATATGGCAAAACCAATACAGTATTGTAAAGTAAAATAAAGTTAAAATAGAAATTAAAAAAAAAAAGAATACTATGTAATGTTAAAACTATACTGGAACGTTGCTCTAAATTGATAGGCACTATGGATTAATATTAATCTATAGAACACAATTTCAGAAATGAAGCTACTTAATAAAGCTAGGCAGACCTAGAGTAAGTGTCCCATTGTTTTATTACTCAGCATAGTTTGAAGCTCAGGCCCTGAACTCCTCTTAACTAGAGAAATAGTGAGTTGCAGGCTGAACATGAGTTTCCCTTGTGTTGACCACTTGTAGGGTCTCTGTGCACATACACATAATACCTACTACCCTCTTAGATTATCTCATGTGACTTTTGGGGGGTTGCAAAACATCCCCTATCACCTGCAGGAAGGCAAAAAGAAAGCAAGAGGGCTTTTCAGGTTAGGGCATGGTACTGCAGGCACTCTCTCCCTTGGTGTTATAGCTGTCTCTCTTGACTTCTACAGACTTTCCTTTTCTACCCCTGATGGACAACTGTTCACGGGTCCAGAACAGAAGGCCGTTATAGGGATTCAGCCAAACTCTAAGTCACAGGTTGGAGTTTTAATTATTTGGAACATGAACGTGTAAATTGTCCAACTGGGTGACTTCTATAGAATGTGTTTCTATTTTAGAGCTCCAAAATAATTTAGAACTGCTGTTCACAATGACCTCTCACACACATCAAATGGTTTGAACATTTATTTCTGTTGTCATTGACTAGGGACAGGACGAATGGTTGGACTTCAGGTATGGTCAGAAAGAGGAAGGAACATATGACTGGATATTTCTTGACTTGGTCATGACCACAGTAAGTAAATAGAAAGCTAATATGCAGGTATAAGAAGACAATTAAAATCATCCATTGACTGACCCCATCAAAGATGGGGACAGGGGGAGCATCTGAGGACAATGGTAATGGTAAAATCTTTTACCATCATGAAAAGAGTAGGGTCATAAAGAATGTTAAAATGCTGTATATGGTTCCTAGCTGTCATTCAAGCCTAGAAGCTAAGATTAGATTCCTTGACCCCTAGGTTTACTTAGACCAGAGCAAAGAATAGAGTATGGGTAATGAATATTTTTTGTTATTCTGCCCAGAATCTATCTATTCTCCCCACCTCTCTTGATAATAGCATCCTCCTTTTCCTTTGGAGAACTGCCCCTGTCTTATTGTATACAATATGTGGGAAAATACCAGTCCTAGTTCATGACCTCACAAGTTAGGCTAGATTCAATCTCCTAGGAATTTGAATTATAAGTGGAGTGAAATATGGCTGGAGCTGATTAAAATAAGACAATTTGATGGCAATACTCAAAACGACTAAGTCTGAGATCCTTGGTGCTGACCTTATGTTCCTGACCATCTTGTGGTCTTTGATCATCATTTTTAAAAAGTTCATTTAATCCTTAAGTTTGCAAGGGTGGCTTTCTGCTGCTTATAACCAAGGAAAAATTAGTGCTTCAGTATAGAGGGCAGTATGGCAGCCCACTCCAGTGCTCTTGCCTGGAAAATCCCATGGACGGAGGAGCCTGGTAGGCTGCATTCCATGGGGTCTCTAGGAGTCGGACACGACTGAGCGACTTCACTTTCACTTTTCATTTTCATGCACTGGAGAAGGAAATGGCAATCCACTGCAGTGTTCTTGCCTGGAGAATCCCAGGGACGGGGGAGCCTGATGGGCTGCCGTTTCTGGGGTTGCACAGATTTGGACACGACTGAAGCGACTTAGCAGCAGCAGCAGCAGCAGCAGCAGCATAGAGGGCAGTAGCATACCAAAAGAGACAAATGTCAGCCTCCTCCATCTCTCTTAGCTCTTTCTGTATAGGCATGCACTTGTGCTGGTGTAAGCACTGACCAGCTTCTTACACCTCTATGAAGTTTACTTCAGACTTTGTGTCAGTTTGAGAGGTAAGGTGTGATATTATGTTCTGTCATCCATTTCTGTCTCAAAGAGACACAGTGCTATAATGAATTGAGTACAGATTTTGAAATAAAAAACCTGGGTTTGACTGCCAGTTCTATCATCTGTAATTTGTGCAACTCTGGATGTTATGCATTCTTTTACTTTCCCTACCTGTAAAAGTGGGACAATAACAGCTATCTTCTCATTGAGTGGTGTGAGAGATAAATAAGGCAATGCTTATAAAGGACCAAGTATTCCCATTTTCACTAGAACAAATAATTCCCTTCCTCCCTTTTGAGCTCTCTGGGAAGTGGATTGGAATCTTCATCATCATCGTTATTTCAGTGTTGAACCTTGTCAAGATACTAGATGAGGTCACATTCAGGTGGATGAGCAGAGACTGTCTGTGGATTCAAACAGTGAAGATTTGATTGGAAAGGTGATACATACTCTCACTAAGATAATGCACTTAAAAGGTGATAGGAGAAGCTTAGTTTAGATGTAAGCAATAGTGTGCTCAGATGGAGAGAGTAAAAGGGGTCTACAGACATAAACATGCAGAAAATAGATTTCATCTCTATTTATGTGAGACAGTTTCAATTAGTAGCCTGACAAGAGAGTGGGCAAGTAGGAATGAGAATTAACAGATTCCTTTCTGCTCTTGATCCTGGCTATATAGCTGCTAATTATTGAGAGAATGGAAAAGCAGCATAGTCTGTTAGCACAATAACACTTCTCTCAAATTCTCACTATTTTAGAAGAGTTCTAGCTTGTCAGCAATCATATTTCTTTTAGCTTTACATTATCTTATTATAAATTTCTCATAGGGAAAGGAACAAAATTAATGGGGTGGGGAAACAATTTAGGAAGACAGTTTCCAAGTAAGCTATTCTGATAGCTCATTTGGTAAAGAACCTGTCTGCAATGGAGGAGCTACTGCTGCTGCTGCTAAGTTGCATCAGTTGTGTCCGACTCTGTGCATCCCTATAGACGGAAGCCCACCAGGCTCTCCCATCCATGGGATTCTTTAGGCAAGTATACTGGAGTGGGTTGCCATTTCCTTCTCCAATGCATTAAAGGAAAAGTGAAAGTGAAGCTGCTCAGTAGTGTCCAACTCTTAGCGACCCCATGGACTGCAACCTACCAGGTTCCTCCATCAATGGGATTTTCCAAGCAAGAGTACTGGAGTGGGTTGCCATTGCCTTCTCCAGCAATGCAAGAGACCCCAGTTCAATTCCCGGGTCGGGAAGGTCTACTGGAGAAAGGATAGACTACCCACTCCTGTATTCTTGGGCTTCCCTTGTGGCTCAGCTGGTAAAGAATCCGCCTGCAATGTGGAAGACTTGGGTTTGATCCCTGGGTTGGGAAGACTCTCTAGAGAAGGGAAAGGCTACCCACTCCAGTATTCTGGCCTGGAAATCCATGGAGTTGTAGAGTTGGACAGGACTGAGCAACTTTCACTTTCCAAGAAATTTCATTCAGAATTTTGTGTTATTATTTCTTGACTTAATAAATGCGGACAGTCCCCTGGGCCACCTCACTCAGGGGTTTTCCCTCCAGATTTGATATACCAAATGAGGTTTACACATGACAGCTCCTTGCATCATTTTCAGAGGAATTTGGTTGGAGTGGGGAGAGTCTGGAGCCTGAAGGTGATAAGATTAAGGAAATATTTTGGGGGAGAAGAAATGTACCTGGGTAAGAAACTATATCCAAAGAAAGGATGTCTAGAATATTCACAGTTCCCTCTTTTGCATCGAAAAAGTCACACTTATTCAGAGGGAAAAAAGAGAGAAAAAAGAAAAAATGCCAATGTTATTCCTTTGGGTCCTTTCTCCTTCTCCTCTTCTCCCTCCAGGATTGAACCTTCGCTGGTGAAAGTAACAGTGCTGCCCTTTCAGGTAATGTCAGTACCATGGTTTAAGTAATGCCTCACCATTTGCTAAATGTATAAACTTGGGAACCTCATTTTGCCCCATTAGCTGCAATTCCTTCCATATTATTTGCAGAGGGGTATTTTAAGCATATGCTACCTCCCCTACTAGATTATAAGCCTCGATAAATGTTGAACTGAATGTAAAATCTTTTCCTTTATACACCCTTCAGGATTGCTGCTGAAAAATTGCTTTTTACCTTTGACAAAAAGCCCAAGATTCACCAGGTTCATGGTGGGCCCAGCATTTGCTTATCAAGTTTTGTTCTTTCAAGCTTTGACAATGCAGGCACGAGGATCTTAAGTAGGCTGTAGACATGGAAATTTAACTACAGTGTTATGGAAGGAATCTATGAAATCTAAGCTGACATTTTTGGAAACTTACTTCAGTGAGGAAGGCTTTTGTACCTCTCTCTCTCTTTTTTTTTTTTTTTAGCACAGCATTGTAAACTGGAAGCAGTAGGCAGTCCCCAGAAAGGTCACACCTTTCCTCTGACCTCACTCTAGTCGCTTTTTTACTTCTGAGAGCTCATCTAACGATACCGCATGTCAGCATGCATGCAAAACTACATTATGGAGAAGAGGAATTTGATGAATTATAAAATATCACACAGCACTGGAGAGAGTCCAGGATAAATGGGCTTTCAATTAAATGCCACCAAAACCCCCACATAAATGATGCATGACATTGGAAATTGAAACATGAAACTTTAAACTCCCAGATGGCTCCCCTCCTTTTTCTTTTTAGCTTGTCCTCACAAAAACTTGTGCAATAATTATATCACCCATCACTGAACTTAGATGACACTTGAACTCAGCCTATTGCTGAAAACTAGACTGGGAAGTTGAGTCACTGAGGATTTAAAGGCAAGATCTATCTTGTATTTCTCCCTGTAATCTCAAAACTTAATATAGAATAGGGATACAGTAGGTGTCAGTAATTGTTTTTCTTGAATTTTTCTAAATGGGAAGGAGAGCTGTCTCTGTCTTAGAAAGGTTAAAACCCTTTTGCAGATGTCTATCGTTCATGATTTAAGAGGTTAAGTTTATGCGATGGAGATGAACCTGCATTTTCCAGCCTTTTAAAGAAGTGATGAGGTGGGTATTGAGACTGGATAGACTGCAGTTTGGTTCTGAGCTTTGGAACAGGGTAAGTAAGTGATTTCTGAGCTCTAGTTTTCCACCATTGAGATTAATGCAGCAGAAGTAATAGTAATAACAATAACAATCAAGTATACCTTCATAACATTATTCCAAAGACTGAGCTAATAATAATGTGCCAAGAATGACAGATCACAACAGACACTATGCAAATGATTGTTCATGCTTAGGTTTCCTCCACTCTTTAGTGATTTGGCCAGATACTACTAGACCAACTTTTTACTCCAACGTCAATGTCAATTCCAATCTTGTGGGTTTGTGATATTTTTTCCTTTACAAGTACCTGCCATCAGGGCAGCTGTGGGTATTCTTTTAATCCAGGTCTATTTTGTATAATTTGAAAGTTTAATTGAAGAAATGAGGAAGAGGGATGAATATTCACCATCTCAGTTCATATAAGTAACTGCTAAATCTTAGGCTGTGGGATGGTGTCAGACTTTATGCCCACATATCAAAATTTAAAGTATATTGTGGTCTTTCAGCCACTTTCTTATTTGACACTCACCGTAGCCCTGGGAGGAAGTTTGGACTAAGTATTAACACTATTTCCCAAATGAGAAAATGGAATCTCAAAAAGACACATTGGTAATAAAAGAATTAAAGCATATTGAACCTGGAAGGTGTCTTGGAGATTATGTGCAACAACTTTTCCATTTTATGATTGGGAGATCAGGAAGTGAAGGACTTGCCCAATGCCTCATGATCTTTGGTATTTTGAAGCCCATCTGTCTTGATTCTTATTTTGGTACATCTCTCCCTTGGTTACATCAGTTGTATGTCTCTTTCTCTTTTTAAATAACAAATAGCTTATCCCATTTACACAGTCTATGAAGTAAAGACTCCTCCTGAAGTTAGGTCCCCACCTGATGAGACAAAGAGTAAATAGTTGATTGAAAAAAAAAAAAAAATTAGACCAACAACAGTAACTCAGCTTTATCAATGAGCCTTCTAAGATGGTTTCTGGTTCCTAATTATAAGATTGGGCCAAATGAGTTAGTTGCCATTTATATAGGTTAGTGGAAGATGAATGCCAGGATGAATCAAACCTGGGTATGTATTTATTCAGGCTATCCCAGGATATATCCCTGGAGTACTTGAATTGTGATAAGCAAGATCAGGGTTGTAGCTAGAAGATAAGTGCCGAATGTCAAGTTCAAAGAGGGAAGCTAGAGATGAAAATGTAGGATGAACCATGCAGGTGATACCAAGAGGCATAGTAGAATGAAGAACAATGTTCAGGACCAAGGATATGAATGGCCACTAAGTGCTATCAATTCCTGGAATATGTTGTGGGGACAAGCATGCTGCCTGGCAGTAGCACACAGGACTGGACATGATGTCCACTGAATGATCCTGTGAGTGTCATATATAGGAAAGACATCACTTTAGGGAAGTAAATAGTCATAATTCCAAAGAATTACATTTTTTAGGTCGCTGGGGAAGTTTACTTTATAGTCCAACTCTCACATTCATATGTGACTACTGGAAAAACCATAGCTTTGATGAGGCAAACGTCTTTTGGCAAAGTAATGTTTCTTCTTTTTAATATGCTTTCTAGGTTGGTCATAATTTTTCTTCCAAGAAGCAAGTGTATTAATTTCATGGCTGCAGTCACAATCTGCAGTAATTTTAGAGCACCCCAAAATAAAGTCTGTCACTGTTTTCCCTTATTTCCCCATCTATTTGNCAGGACCAAGGATATGAATGGCCACTAAGTGCTATCAATTCCTGGAATATGTTGTGGGGACAAGCATGCTGCCTGGCAGTAGCACACAGGACTGGACATGATGTCCACTGAATGATCCTGTGAGTGTCATCTATAGGAAAGACATCACTTTAGGGAAGTAAATAGTCATAATTCCAAAGAATTACATTTTTTAGGTCGCTGGGGAAGTTTACTTTATAGTCCAACTCTCACATTCATATGTGACTACTGGAAAAACCATAGCTTTGATGAGGCAAACGTTTTTTGGCAAAGTAATGTTTCTTCTTTTTAATATGCTTTCTAGGTTGGTCATAATTTTTCTTCCAAGAAGCAAGTGTCTTTTAATTTCATGGCTGCAGTCACAATCTGCAGTAATTTTAGAGCACCCCAAAATAAAGTCTGTCACTGTTTTCCCTTATTCCCCCATCTATTTGCCATGAAGTGACAGAAACAGATGCCATGACCTTTGTTATTTGAATGTTGTTTTTTTTTTTTTTTTGAAATTCTTATTTTAACTTTAGTTTACTTTACATTACTGTATTGCTTTTGCCAAACATTGACATGAATTCACCACGAGTGTACAAGCGTTCCCAAACATGAATCCCTTCCCACCTCCCACCCCATACCATCTCTCTGGGTCCTCCCCTTGCACCAGTCCCAAGCATGAATGTTGAGTTTTAAGCCAGCTTTTTCACTCTCCTGTTTCACTTTCGTCGAGAGGGTCATTAGTTCTTCACTTTCTACCATAAGGGTGATGTCATCAGCATATCTGAGGTTATTGATATTTCTCCTTTGATTATTCTTGATCCCTTGATCCCTTGATATTTCTCCCTGCAATCTTGATTCCAGCTTGTGCTTCATCCATTCTAGCATCTCTCATGATGTACTCTGCATATAAGTTAAATAAGCAGGGTGACAATACACAGCCTTGACTTACTCTTTTCCCGATATGGAACCAGTGTGTTGTTCCATGTCCAGTTCTAACTGTTGCTTCCTGACCTGCATACAGATTTCTCAGGAGGCAGGTCATGTGGCTATCTCTCTCAGAATTTTCCACAGTTTGTTTTGATCCACACAGTCAAAGGCTTTGTCATAGTCAATAAAGCAGAAGTAGATGTTTTCCTNCTCTGATTGCTGTGGCCAGAACTTCCAGAACTATGTTGAATAGTAGCAGTGAGAGTGGGCACCCTTGTCTTGTTCCTGACTTTAAATCCAGTTTGAACATCTGAAAATTCAAGTGTGGTTCGTGTACACACGTGCAAGCCTGGCATAGAGAATGTTGAGCATTACTTTGCTTATGTGTGAGATGAATACAATTGTGTGGTAGTTTGAGCATTCTTTACCATTGCCTTTCTTTGGGACTGGAATGAAAACTGATATTTTCCAGTCCTGTGGCCACTGCTGCATTTTCCATATTTGTTGGCATATTGAGTGCAGTACATTCACAGCATCATCTTTTAGGATTTGAAACAGCTCAACTGGAATTCCATCACCTCTACTAGCTTTGTTTGAAGTGATTCTTCCTAAGGACCACTTGACTTTGCATTACAGGATGTCTGGCTCTAGGTGAGTGATCACACCATCGTGATTTCCTCGGTTGTGAAAAATCTTTTTTATATAGTTCTTCTGTGTATTCTTGCCACCTCTTCTTAATATCTTCTGCTTTTGTTAAGTCCATACCATCTCTGTCCTTTATTGTACCCGTCTTTGTGTGAAAGATTAAAAGATTTTTGATAAATAAATTTAATAAATAAACTTAATAATTTAAAGATTTATTGAGCATGGCACCACCCATCAGAACAAGACCCACTTTTCCCCTAGGTCAGTCTCTCCCATCAGGAAGCTTCCATAAACCTATTATTCTTTTCCAGCAGAGGGCAGATAGAATGAAAACCAGAATCACAGAAAACTAACCAATGTGATTACATGGACCACAGCCTTGTCTAACTCAATGAAACTATGGGCCATGCCATGTAAGTCCACCCAAGATAGACGGGTCAAGGTGGAGAGTTCTGACAAAATGTGACCCACTGGAGAAGGGAATGGCAAACCACTTCAGTACTGTTGCACTGAGAACCCTATGAACAGTATGAAAAGGCAAAAAATAGGACATTGAAAGATGAATTCCCGAGGTTGATATGCTACTGGAGGTCGGAGGAGAAATAACTCTAGAAAGAATGAAGAGACAGAGCCAAACCAAAAACAACATCCAGTTGTGGATGTGACTGGTGATGGAAGTAAAGTCTGATTCTGGAAAGAACAATATTGCATAGGAACCTGGAATGTTAGGTCCATGAATCAAGGCAAATTGGAAGTGGTCAAACAGGAGATGTCAAGAGTAAGCATCGTCATTTTAGGAATCAGTGACTAAAATGGACTGGAATGGGTGAATTTAACTCAGATGACCATTATGTCTACTACTGCTGGCAAGAATTTCTTAGAAGAAATGGATTAGCCATCATAGTCAACAAAACAGTCCAAAATGAAGCACTTGGATGAAATCTCTAAAAACAGAATGACCTCTGTTAGTTTCCAAGGAAAACTATTCAGTATCACAGTAATCCAAGTCTAAACCATTACCAGTAATGCTAAAGAAGTTGAAATTGAGTGGCTCTATGAAGATCTACAAGAACTTCTAGAACTAACACCCAAAAAAGATGTCCTTTTCATTATAGAGGACTGGAATGCAAAAGTAATAAGTCAAGATATATGTAGAGTAACAGTCAAATTTGAAGTTGGAATACAAAATGAAGCAGGGCAAAGGCTAATAGCGTTTTGCCAAGAGCACAAATTAGTCATAGCAAATACCCTCTTCCAACAACACAAGAGAAGACTCTACACATGGACATCACCAGATGTTCAATTCCAAAATCAGACTGATTATTTTCTTTGCAGCCAAAGATGGAGAAGCTGTTTACAGTCAGCAAAAACAAGACCGGGAGCTGACTATGGCTCAGATTATGAATGCCTTATTGCCAAATTCAGACTTAATTTGAAGAAAGGAGGGAAAACCACTAGACCATTCAGGCATGACCTAAATCAAATTCCTTAGTATTATGCAAAGGAAGTGAAAAATAGACTCAAGGGATTAGATCTGACGGACAGAATGCCTGAAGTACTATGGATGGAAATTCATGACCTTGTACACGAGGCAGGGATCGAGACCATGCCCAAGAAAAAGAAATGCAAAAAGGCAAAATGGTTGTCTGAGGAAGCATTACAAATAGCTGTGAAAAGAAGAGAAGCAACAAGCCAAGGAGAAAAGGAAAGATATACCCATTTGAATGCAAAGTTCCAAAGAATAGCAAGGAGAGATAAGAAAGTCTTCCTCAGTGATCAATGCAAGGAAATAGAGAAAACCAATAGAATGGGAAAGCCTAGAGATCTCTTCAAGAAAATTAGAGATACCAAGGGAACATTTCATGCAAAGATGGGCTCGATAAAGGACAGAAATGGTATGGACCTAACAGAAGCAGAAGATATTAAAAAGAGGTGGCAAAAATACACAGAGGAAATATACAAAAAAGATCTTCATGAGCCAGATAACTACGATGGTGTGATCACTCATCTAGAGCCAGACATCCTGGAATACAAGGTCAAGTGGGCCTTAGGAAACATCACTACGCATGAAGCTAGTGGAGGTGATGAAATTCCAGTTGAGCTATTTCAAATCCTGAAAGATGATATTGTGAAAGTGCTGCACTCAATCTGCTAGCAAATTTGGAAATGCAGCAGTGGCCATAGGAATCGAAAAGGTCAGTTTTCATTCCAATCTCAAAGAAAGCCAATGTCAAAGAATGTTCAAACTGCCACGCAATTGCAATCTTCTTACACGCTAGCAAAGTAATGCTCAAAATTCTCCATGCCAGGCTTCAACGTTACATGAGCCATGGACTTTCAGATGTTCAAGCTGGATTTAGAAAAGGCAGAAGAACCAGAGACCAAATTGCCAACATGTTGGATCATTGAAAAAGCTAGAGAGTTCCGGGAAAAACATCTATTTCTGCTTTATTGACTATGCCAAAGCCTTTGACTGAGGATTACAAAAAAACTGTGGAAAATTCTTCAAAAGATGGGAATATGAAACTACCTTACCTGCCTCCTGAGAAATCTGTATTCAGGTCAAGAAGCAACAGTTAGAACTGGACATGGAACAACACTGGTTCCAAATTGGGAACAGAATATGTCAAGGCTGTATATTTTCACCCTGATTATTTAACTTATATGTAGGGTACATCATAAGAAATGCTAGACTGGATGAAGCACAAGCTGGAGTCAAGATTGCTGGTAGAAATATCAATAACCTCAGGTATGCCGATGACACCACCCTTACAGCAGAAAGCAAAGAACTAAAGAGCCTCTTGGTGAAAGTTAAAGAGAAGAGTGCAACAGTTGGCTTAAAACTCAACATTCAGAAAACTAAGGTCGTGGCCTCTGGTTCCATCACTTCATGGCAAATAAACGGGAAAACAATGGAAACAGTGACAAACTTTATTTTGGGTGGAGTCTAAAATCATTGCAGATGGTGACTGCAGCTACGAAATTAAAAGACGCTTGCTCCTTGAAAAAAAAAGCTATGATCAACTTAGACAACATATTAAAAAGCAGAGACATTACTTTGCCAACAAAGGTTCATCTAGTCAAAGCTATGGTTTTTCCAATAGTCATGTATGGATGTGAAAGTTGGACTATAAAGAAAGCTGAGCACCACAGAATTGATGCTTTTGAAATGTGGTATTGGAGAAGACTCTTGAGAGTCCCTTTGACTGCATGGAGAACCAATCAGTCCATCCTAAAGAAAATCAGTCCTGAATATTCATTGGAAGGACTGATGTTGAAGCTGAACCTCCAATACTTTGGCCACCTGATCTGGTCTTTTCCCATTTGAAAAGATCCCGATCCTGGGAATGATTTAAGGTAGGAGGAGAAGGTGATGACAGTGGATGGGATGGTTGGATGGCATCACTGATTCAATGGACATGAGTTTGAGTAAGCTCCGGGAGTACGGGATGGACAGGGAAGCCTGGCGTAGTGCAGTCCATGGGTTTGCAAGAAGTGGTACATGACTGAGCGAATGAACTGAACTAAACTTGCATGAAATAGAATGTATATCTTTCACCTTTCTAGAAAGTTTGACTGTCAAGATTTCCTTTTCCAGAGCCATGCATCTCAGGAGAAAGGTGCTCAACTGCCCAGCATGTCATCAGGTTGAGGGGACTTTCCTAGTAACCCTGTCGATGGTAAGGCTAGTAGGGAGCCATCCTGGGTATCCCTGGTCCTTTGTAGCAAGTAGAAGTGGCACAAGAAAGGTACCCTTTAGCCACTCACTAGCTGATAGGGAAAGGATGATTTTTTCTCCTTCTCTAGCATAAAAGAAGGTATGTTTGCTCATTGAGAGGGGTCTCTTTTCTCTTAAAACTTCTCTGCGGTTTTTTTCTGTATTCATCCTGATCCCTGTCCCTCAGTTTTAATTAGGTGGTAGATACTAATGGTCAGCTGTATTTGGTTCAGTTTATTCCTACATTTTCATTCACTCATCCACTCATCTACACAGTATCTATCCTCTGATGGGCCTCACATCTTTTACTGGAGATAGACAGATAAGAAAAACAGAGACCTTGAAAAATCTTGGATATGTAAAGTATTCTGAGTATTAAAAAAAAAAAAAACCCGTAGTATGCAACAAGGACACATATCCAGATTCTGTGGGACCCTGAGAAGAGTAAGCCTATCTGGGAGTGGAAATAGTGATACTGGCAAGGTACTAGCACAGAGAGGACTTCAGAGATGTGGTGGACATCTGAACTGAATCTTGAAGAAGTAGGATTTGACAAGCCTATAAGCAGGGCAAGAGAGTTGAGTGTCCTGTGCAGAGGAACTGCCTACTCAAAAGCCTGGAAATGCGAAAGAACATTGTTGTCATAGAAATGACTGAAAAACTACTATTTTGTTTTCTGTTTATGTAAATATGATGCATTCTTTCAAGTCCCCTCTAACTCTCACTTTTGTAAGAAGTGGACCTAGACCACCTAAGGAACACACTGAATATTCATCTGCAGGACTGATGATAAAGGTGAAGCTCCAATACTTTGGCCACTGATGTGAAGAGCTAACTCATTGCCGAGGGTTCAGGATAGGGAACACATGTACATTTGTGTCTGATTCATGTCAATGTATGGCAAAACCAATGCAGTAGTGTAAAGCAAAATAAAGTAAAAATAAAAATAAAAAAAAAAAGAGCAAACTCATTGGAAAAAAACCTGATTCTGGGAAAGATTGAAAATAAAAAGAGAAGAGAGCTGCAGAGGATAAAATGGCTAAATAGCATCATCGTTTCAATGGACATGAACTTGAGCAAACTCAGAGATAGCAGAGGGCAGGGAAGCCTGGCGTGCTGCAGTCCATGGAGTCACAAAGTGTCGGACGTGACTTAGTGACTGATCAACAACAACAAGGGAATCCTTGGCCTCCTTTTAAAAGAATCTTATAGAATTATTTGTCAACACTTATTCATCTAATGCTTTCTATTGTTACTTAACTTTTCAAGGTATGTCTCTTTTTTTCCTGACTATACTGCTGGTAGCTTTTGGAAAGCATGGAGAATACCCTATGTATATTCTGTTGCCTTACTATGACAAGCATAGTACAGAACGCCTAGAAATATTTAATATGAATTTTGAATAAGCCAGACAAGGACTTACTAACTTTCCAGAGATCTGTCCTCATTTGAGAGATAAGAGGACCAGAGAGAGGAAATGAATTGCCTACATTTATGAAACCATTTGATGTGATCAGACCCAGGTCTTCCTGTTCTCAGGTATCAGTCTATCGGTTCTGTCATCTGCTTCTTTAGTTACTGAATAGCTGGGTGGATATATGGATGGTGGATACCATGGTGCTTGATGTATGTCAACTGCACCTTTGTCTTGATGGGGCTCACTCTTCAGACACTTGCTAAGCCCTTTTACACTTCATTCTAGTGCCCCCAACTATCACGGCTGAGAGGAGCTTACATTTCCAGAAGCTGAGATTCTTCATCAACGGACTATCTTCGACCTGACCCTTCTGAGAATAATTTTCACAGAGCAGCTGGCATTTAGAGGTTGAAAGAGGAAGGAAGAGGAAATAGTCTCCTGCTTTCACTTTTATATCTCATTAAAAAACAAAAACAAACAAACAAAAAAAACACTCTTTTCCTTGTGTTTGGCAAGCGTTTTCAGGGTAACAATCAGCTGTGGAGTAGTATTCCACATATTCTTAGTAAAACTCAGATTAATAAGATGTCAGCAAGATGATGATTTTAAAAATTGACTGAAGTTCTCTTGTTTCAAAGTTTCTGAGTTGAAGAATCTTTATGAACAGAGTTGGCAGCAGGTCTGTGATGCCCAGTAGTGTCTTGACCTCACATAGTGGCTTTTAGTGGTCCTGGACTAAGCTGTTGCTTTTAGCAGCTCTGCCCCCAGGAGATGGGCAGTCTTTCCCACATTTCAACATGAAAATGGAATAATAATGGTATTCCCTTATGTTTTTAAAAAGCTGACTTCAAAATACTTTGCATTTGGCAAAGCATTTTGTTTTCTTCATTTTTTAAACACTATCATTATTGAGTTGATTGAGTATCCATCCTAATTATTTATTGAATATTTATTGAGGTCCTAGTACCACTCTAAACATTAGGGAAAAATTAGTGAAAAAAAGACAGTGCTTCTAATAGTACAGAGCTGGGTTTTTAAACTATGTTTCATTTGGAAATAATTTTGTATCTTATGAAGAGTTGCAAAGATAGTAGAGAGAGTTTGCATATACCTTTCATCTATCGTCCCTTAGTGTTACATAACTGTGGTAATTTTATTAATACTATGAAATTAACATTGGCACAAAACTATTAACAAAACTAGAGACTGCATTCAGATTCTACCAACTTTTCTGCTACTGACCTTTTTCTGTTCCAGGTCCAGTGCAGGATCCCACATTCATTTAGTTGCAATCTCTCCTCAGTCTCTTCCAATCTGACATAGCTCTTTAGTCTTTGTTTTTCACCTATTTTATACACTATTTCTCAATTTGGATTTGTCTGAAGTTTTCCCATGATTATACTGAGATTATGGATTTTTACCTGATACCCACATGACTTTCCTGCTGATGTTACGCTGATCACTTGTTTTGGATTTTTCGTCTGTGAAGTTAATATTTTCCCCTTTCATCTCTCTATTATTTGGAAGCAAGCCTCCAAGTTCTGTCTCCACTCAAGAGGTGGGCAATTAGAGTGAAGTCGTGGCTCAGAGTTTAAAGCGTCTGCCTCTAATGTGGGAGACCTGGGTTTGATCCCTGGGTCGGGAAGATCCCCTGGAGAAGGAAATGGCAACCCACTCCAGTATTCTCGCCTGGAGAATCCCATGGACGGAGGAGTCTAGTGGGCTACAGTCCACGGGGTGCAAAGAGTCGGACACGACTGAGCAACTTCACTTTCACTTTTCCCTTGAAGTAAGCCAGAAAAAAAAAAACACCAATACAGTATACTAACGCATATATATGGGATTTAGAAAGATGGGGATGATGACCCTGTATGAGAGACAACAAAAGAGACTCAGATCTATAGAGTGAACTTTTGGACTCTGGGGGAGAGAGAGAGGGAGAGGGTGGGATGAGATGGGAGAATGGCATTGAAACATGTATACTATCATTTAAAAAACAAATCGCCAGTCGATGTCCGATGCAGGATGCAGGATGCTTGGGACTGGTGCAAGGAGAGGACCCAGAGAGATGGTATGGGGTGGGAGGTGGGAGGGGATTCATGTTTGGGAACGCATGTACACTCGTGGTGAATTCATGTCAATGTTTGGCAAAACCAATACAGTAATGTAAGGTAAACTAAAGTTAAAATAAAAATTAAAAAAAAATAAATAAAAGTATTTTATTTATTTGTCTGCACCCGGTTTTAGTTGCAACACTTGGGATCTTTAATCTTTGTTGCAGCATGCAGGATCTTTAACTGCTATATGCAAACTCTTAGTTGTGGCACACAGGATCTAGTTCCCTGACCAGGGATCAAACTTAGGCCCCCTGCATTGGGAGTATGTAGTCTTAGCCACTAGACCACCAGGGAATTCACAGGTGAATTGTGCTTTTTAATGAAAAGAGACATAAAACTTCAAGTAAATTAGTAAACACAAACAAACAAAATTATCATCGGTGACTCAAAACAATGATCTCAGATTTAAAACAGTCACTCTGTCACTGTGAGTGACTGGGCAACTGCAGTTGAGATCTGAATAACAAAAAGAAGTGAAAAGGCTGGGGGAAGGAAATCTAAGGAGAGGGAAGCTTCTAATGGAGGAACAAGGGGAGCATCATTCCACATTTCACTCTCTTAAAATTCCTTTCCACCCAGAGGGCATGCCAAACCCCTTCCACTGGCCCACAAATTTCCACTCTCTGTCCTTCCCACCACTATCTCTCTGACCTCATGCCTCTTCTACTAGACCCCATTGACTGCATTAATGTCCCTCAAAGGCACCAAGCATACTAAGGCACCATACCCAGCTCTTGGAACTGGCCCACTTCCTCCAGGGAAACTCTCTTCCTCCTCAGCACTCACAGCCAGCCTCCTGACTTCCTTTAAGGTTTGGCTGAAATGTCATATTTTTAGCGATGCCTACCTTGACCTTCTTATCAAAAATAGCAGCATGAGCCTTCACTGCTGATAACTTCAAGATGCCTCATCTGCTTTCTTTTCTGTATCAGCTTTAAATTGCAACACACACACACACACACAAAACACACCACAACACACCCAAGACCCAGTGAGTGAGTAGGTTCCCCTGTTACTTGGGACATCAACACTGAGTTAGAGAGAAGTCTCACATAAAATCATGCATTAGGCACTTTCTTTAGTTGACTGGGCCTGCATGGCAAGCCAATAGACAACCACGACTGGTTAATTTCCACCTCCTTTGCTGCTTTTTATTTTTGAGAGTTATCATTGCCAGGTTTACAGGTTTACCCTTTCCTTGCTTTAGACACTGCATACAGTTATAAATGCACACTGGCATTTAAATTATCACACACAGGCATTAATGCATTCTGTTGCTCTTTCTTAATTTGCTAAAGGGGCATCTGAGTCACGTTTCTTACCAACCTATGCATAAACATATTTTGAGGAGAAACTGACATGCTGAGTGAAAGTTTCCAGTATTTCTAAAGGAGACAGAATCCAGGATTTCTAATGCCTCCTTTATAGTCATCATTTTAGTCCAATTTTTGCCCACCCAATAGACACCTAATCCTTGTAGCCCTCACTGGAAGCATTCCAGCAGGATAGACAAAGCTGGCCTTTCAGTAGCTACGCTGTGTTGGTAGAGAAAGGATAACTGGAAAGATCAGGAAAGTAGCCTGAAAACTTCAACTGGCATTTGTTGTACAGTATCATTTCATTCCTGCTAACTCTCACAAAACTGTTTTCTCTAATTATGTTGATATTGAGATGACATTTATTTTAAGAGAATATAAAAGTCAACTCAACCCACATGGTCAGTAAGGGGATATGTCTTGAATAGACCTCTCTCTCAAATGACCGATGAATCAATACAGAAGAATCAGTAAGGCGTAAGTTGGCACCATTATCATTGCCATTTTATAGATGAGAAAACTAAGGCAAGGATTAATAAATAACTGCCCCAAGGCTAGTACCAGCACAGGAGGCTAGAATCAAGTTCGAGGAACCCATGTCAGTGCCTTTAGCACAGATAATATCAATCTTCTCTGTTTTCCTACTACAGGCAGTGCTTTATCCTAGCACAAAATTAACTTGCCAAGAAGGACTGTAAATATCTCCTTACTAGAATGGAAGCTCCTGGAGGATATGGATTGTGCATTATTCATATTTGAAATTAGAGGTTGGCAAAAAAGTTCACTCAGGAGAAACTCAAATGTGTGTCTATAAGGAATACATGTAATCCATTACAGAGTTTTGGAGTATTCATTATTTTGGATTAGTCATTCTAGCTCCTTGATGAAGAAGTTATTAGACACACCAGTCAAGAACATATTCTCCTTAGATTCTTTTTCTGAACTTGTTGGCCATTATTTCCTAATATAAATGTGTTGTAAATCTGGCCTTGAAACCGAGACTTAAGCAAGGTTAAAGAAATCAATGTGCATTTGCAGTGAAGAAAATCATTCTATAGCTTGCAAAACAGGTTTTGCAAATTTAACCCGGATCCCCAGCCCTTAACTTGAACACACTCTTTTTCCTTTTGAAGAAGAAATTGAATACATGCCAGTATTAAAACAAACAAAAAAATTCATCTTCAATATTAAAGTTCCATTGGAACTGAACTTTTCTTTTAATAAAATACTAAATCACTATGCTAGATACCTGAAACTAGAACAATACTGTAAATCAAAATACTTCAATAAAAACTTTTTAAGAACTACAACTAATTTAACATCATATGTAAAAAACAACAATGTTACACATTATAATAAACCAAAATGAAAATGGGATTAAACATAAGTGTATTGATATACTGACACAAAAACGAAGCACCAACATTAAATAAGATAACCTGCAACGTTAATCAGACTCAACATTGAGTCTGATTAACATTGGAAACTGTGTACTTCTAAACTGTTGGAATTTTTAAAACATTAATAACGAGAAAACTTTCAATGTGGATATCCTGGACTTCAATATTCAAACAAGTTTTGGAAAAGATCCTGCATCTGAGACTCAGAATTAAGTCAGTGCAAGGAATTTAATAATTTGTGGGGTTGTCACAGTGCCTTGGAAGGGACGGATACTACATAATAGTGAAACAAGAGGTGGTAAATATGTCTCAAGGCACATTGATTATGTTGATAAACTTCCTGCTTTTTTGTTTGGGGTGGGGGGTGGATCTTATTTTAAATAATCTGTTCCAATTTAGCCCACATATCCATCACCAAGTCTGCCTTTTTAAAAATTCAAGACAGTCATTAGTCCACTAAAGGAGAAGAAAAGAAGATAGAGAGGAAAGGGGCTGAAAACATTCTTGACATCTTCTCTCTGCCAGACACAGTACTAAGATCCTTTACCTTGCGCTTTCTATTTTATCCAAACAACACTCTGAGACTGACATTATTATTACCTTTTATTTATTTTTTATCTCATTTAGAAGGAATCTACATAAATTGCTAAAGGACACACAATTAAGAGGCAGAACTGCCACTTCCATGCTATCCCCTAGATAATTTATTTGAGCCCAGCTTGTGACTTGTGATTTGGCAGAAGCAAAGAAGGAGAGGAAAAATGTCACCAGCCAGGAAGGTGAGTGACACTGTTGTGATGTGCTCCTAATGTCCCTGTGATGTATAAGGTTGCTGTGGCTCTCAGTTATAACGTGCAGAACCCTTTGAATGCACAATATGGCTTGACTACAGTTATTCTTTCCATTTATAAGTGATATTCCTATTTGCCTTGGATGCTTGTATCCTATTACTCATACTATTCTTTTAAGATACTGCTTACGTGAGAAAGCCTTCTCCAAACCCTAGATTGAATCAAATGTGTCCATAGAACTTTAGCACTTTAGCACTTTTGTTGGGCTGAACAGAAAAGAACTGTATTTTTGTTTGTCTGTTTGTTTGTTTGTTTTCCCCACCACAGTAGACATTTTAAGGGATGTCTAACATAGCATACAATGCCTGTATTCTCCATATAGTTTCTATACCCACTATAGGGGCAAGTCTTCTAAGACCTGTTTATCTACATGACCTCACTCTACCCACATAGCTGACTCAATTAGAGAGAACTTCAGGTCTAGGTTGGGAAAATAAAATCTCTTCTTTGGAGATTCTGAAATTGGGATGAAGAGCCTGCCAGCCATCCAGTCCAGGATGATTTTCATCCAAAGTTTAAGGGAGTTTAAGGGGGTAGAGCATTTAAAGGTCTCCATGTGCATAGTAAATCAGAAAAGGTAATGCTTATGGAGAAAATGAGAATAAAGCAACCAATGCAGAGATAAGAAATGGGATAGGAGTAGTTTCTGGGGTCATGGCTTTGTTTCATTTCTGGATGCCAGTCTCTTTACTGGGTCAACATCTTTTGGGGCTTGTGATACATCCTAGAAGACTTCCAGTAAATTTCTGTTACCTTAACCCAGCTTGAGTGAGTTTCTGTTATTTGTACAGCAAAGCACCATAGCTAAGAGCCTGTTAGAAATTTCAACTCTATGTGGCCAGGTTTGTTCATTTGTGTAGACTTAGGCTAGCACAGTTCTTGGCTTGACTCCATGAATATTTGTCAAGTTGTGTTTACTGAATACAGCTTCTTATATCTAAAAGATAGAGATAATACTACTGATCGTTCCCTAAATTGCCAGATGCTCTAGGAAATTAAATTAATTGAAATCAAGGAAAAGTAGTTTCCATTGAAAGGCAGGCCTTGCCTTGCTGTTGCTCCACCTTGTTTCCAGTTGGAGAAGGCAGGTGCAATGAAAGCTGAAAAGCACTCAGAGAGAGAACATTAGAAGAGAGTGACAAGTGAGGCAGGGTATGAAAGGGGATTCTTTTTGTTGTTGTTCCTATGTGCTTTGAAGTTAACTTATTCTTTAATTAAGGAGAAAAAGTCACCCTCCAGCTAATAAAGACAGCCTTAAGAAAATTAAAACGATGTAAATCAGGTTAAATGAATACTGCAGACGCAGTATTAGAGGATGTTGGGATGAAGTGTTTGGATGCCCCTGAGGTTTCAAAACCAAAGCCTGCATCTAGTTTTTGGAGCAGAAACACTCTCCATTTTGTATGTTAGTAAAGGAGGCTAAATGCTGACACCAATAGGGATTTACAAAAGAGTTTAATGTGACAGAATTTTCTTGCTATTCTGACTCTCTAAAGACCACAATTGAAACAAAGTCTAAATGGATGTTGATGAAAATTCCTGGGGTTTCTTCCCAGGAGTTCTCAGTATAAAGAAATAACTGGAATGGCAATTAAAATATACAAAGAAAATGGTTCAAGGGTAACTGCTAGTTTTAGTAAAATATCTTATTAACCTGAGGAATATTTAAATTTGGAAGCAGTTGAATGACTGATGTGTGACAGTGTGTGTGTGTGTATGTGTGTGCTGGTAGCCTGGTGATGGCAGGGGCATGAATAGGAAGTTCAATATTTCAAGCTTTATAACAAGTAAAGGTGACATATCCAAGAGAGCAGAAAAATCTGAGTTTTAATTTTTGGTATTATATCAAATGACTGAATTTCCAAAGCTTTCACCTTAAAGGATGTATGATGGAGGCTATTTTTAAAGTATATACTTACTCTTTGGGAGAACCTATCAAATATAACATAAAGTTTTTTTTTATCATAAAGTTTTTATTACAGATCAATGTTTCTGACTCTCCAGACAGCACAATGATCCACTCACTCATTGTTTATAGGTGATGATAAAATTATGCAGTAGTATTTTTCTTCCCTAGATCTTTTGGTGTTGGGAGGGCCCTGGTTGAGCAACTCTAATCCTTAAAGTGATGGGAATAGCAGACCACCTGACCTGCCTCTTGAGAAATCTATATGCAGTTCAGGAGGCAACAGTTAGAACTGGACATGGAACAACAGACTAGTTCCAAATTGGGAAAGGAGTACGTCAAGGCTGTGTGTTGTCACACTGCTTATTTAACTTATATGCAGAATACATCATGAGAAATGCTGGACTGGATGAATCACAAGCTGGAATCAAGATAGCCAAGAGAAATATCAATAATGTCAGATATGCAGATGACACAACCCTTATGGCAGAAAGCAAAGAAGAACTAAAGAGCCTCTGGATGAAAATGAAAGAGAAGAGTGAAAAAGGTGGCTTAAAGCTCAACATTCAGCAAACTAAGATCATGGCATCTGGTCCCATCACTTCATAGCAAATAGATGGGGAAATAAGGAAAATAGTGCCAGATTTTATTTTTTGAGGCTCTAAAATCACTGCAGATGGTGATTGCAGCCATGAAATTAAAAGATGCTTACTCCTTGGGAGAAAAGTTATGACCAACCTAGACAGCATNAGATGGGGAAATAAGGAAAATAGTGCCAGATTTTATTTTTTGAGGCTCTAAAATCACTGCAGATGGTGATTGCAGCCATGAAATTAAAAGATGCTTACTCCTTGGGAGAAAAGTTATGACCAACCTAGACAGCATATTAAAAAGCAGAGATATTACTTTGTCAAAAAAGGTGTGTCCAATCAAGGCTATGGTTTTCCCAGTAGTCATGTATAGATATGAGAGTTGGACTATAAGGAATGCTGAACACCGAAAAATTGATGTTTTTGAACTGTGGTGTTTGAGAAGACGCTTGTGAGTCCCTGGGACTGCAAGGAGATCCAGCCAGTCCATCCTAAAGGAAATCAGTCCTGAATATTCATTTTAAGGACTGATGTTGAAGCTGAAACGCCAATACTTTGCCACCTGATATGAAAAACTGACTCATCTGAAAAGACCTCGATGCTGGGATAGATTTAAGGCGGTAGGAGAAGGGGACAACAGAGGATGAGATGTTTGGATGGCATCACTGACTCAATGGACATGAGTTTGAGTGAACTCCAGGAGTTGGTGATGGACAGGGAGGCCTGTCATGCTTCAGTCCATGGGGTCACAAAAGTCGGACACGACTGAGAGACTGAACTGAACTGAATCCTTTCATTTCCTGAATAACGAAAAGGAGAGTCAGAGAGGTTAGTTGCTTACTTAACTAAGGTTATCTAGACAGAGGGTAACCATATGATTGATACACTGTGCAAACTGCAGCACTGTTCAGAATAAAAGGAGGCGCTGTTATGTATGATGATACCAGGACCAACTGGCATCAAGCTGGACTGTCCCAGGCAAACCAGGGCATGTGTTCATCCCATGTAAACGGCTCAAAACTTTGCCTTCTACTCACAAGTAATGAGAAAGCATGCCATTTGCTGATACCCTTTGTAAGAATGAGTTATTATCTGGGGGTGGCAAAGGTGCTCCTAGCAGCCCAGGATGGGGGTAAACTTCCTTGTACATGTTCAATCTGATGAATTTTCCCTGTAAGTCTAAGATGGTGTTAGTAGGGGTTTGATTGGCCTATTCAGAGCCTGTGTGAGTATTAGAAGAAGGTGCAAATCTGCTAAGGACAAATACACAAAGTAGGGGATGGTGACTAAAATGTTCCAAGGAGTATTAAAACTGGTAAGAAAATGGCAACCAGAAAGGGCCTCAGACCCATCTTCTTAGAGTAAGTGGTTTTGGAATCAATTCCCAATGGCTGATGGAAGTTTTAGAAATATTACCTCCCAAACAGATGCCATTCTGGATTCTTGTTAAATGTTGATGGAGGATGGAAAATAACTCTATATCATGAGCATTACTGTTAGTCTCCTTAACAAGGGAACTGAGACACAAGGAGGTTGAATAACTTGTCTAAGGCCACAGCTGATAAGTGACAGATGAAATTCAAAAACAGGAATGAAAAATTGCATCAATCTTAACTCCTACAATTAACAGCGGCTCACACAAGTAGGTCTCTGCTGCCCACCCAGACAGGAAACACAACAGTCCTAGGGAGACAGGCACACCAGGGAGGAAATGTGTCCTCCACAAAGGCCATTACAGAGACAGCAGCTGCTCTGAGGTGGCCACATGGGCTCACCACAGTGAGTCTTTATTGAAGCAGAGAATTATTTGCTTTGAAAACCTAGTATATGGACACTGAGTCTTGAGGCAGGAATCTGGCCCCTGGGTCTCTCCCTTCCTCTGGTTAGTAAAGTGATTTAAAACCTCCTGGCTATGCTCATTTTGTCAAATAGCTCCTGTAGGATTCAGTTTCAAGGCTCAATCCAGAAATTTCTGGCTCAGCAAATAGATCCAAAGCAAGAAATTGCATTCACTCAAGCTGCTTGTGAGACTAAGGAATATGGTTTCTCATGTTTTGTAGAGGGAAACAGATGTGTTTATATACAACCAAATTCACAGATATATAATATCTTGCTTATCATATCTCAAAGAAATGAGAGAAAAATATATGTATCTGTATGAAACTTTCCAGTTGCTGTCCATTTGAGAAGGCAAATGAAGTTATTGTTGTTCTCAGAAGGCACTCGAAATGATTTTGTGTCATATTTTACATAGCAATTCTGCCACTTGGAGAAATAGGCTTCTGCCTTACTTTACAGTCAGCAAAAGTACAGGTTACTCTTAAGGCTGGTATAGAACTGGGAGAAGCCAAAAGATCATTTCAGGTAACAGACATAATAATTTGTGATTAGAGAGAACAGACAGTATGATCAAGAAGCTACTTAAAGGCATAACTAGAGAGGTGATCTGACTTATATCTAAGGTCATTCAGTGCATTGCTGGGTTCAAATCCTAGCTCTTCTCCATACCAACCAACTGACTGAAGGCAGGCTCTTTGATCTTTCCAATTTTCCTTCCTTCTTTGTAAAATGGTGCTGATGAGTGTTACCTCACAAATTTCTTGTGAGGATTGGGTGCAATAAGGCACTGAGCAAAAGCTGGAACATAGTGTATGCTCAATAAGTGAAATCTGAATGCTAGTTATAACATCAGTACATTGTATCTTTATATGTTTTATCTGCAAGGATATTGGACTATATGAGCTCTACTGGCTAATAACTGACTTGCACAGTACTTTTTAAAGCCCTATCTCAGGTTGTTGTTGGTTGTTTTTTTGTTTTGTTTTGTTTTTTGTTTTTACATCACACAATCACTCTATGGTGTTTATAGAACTGGCATTATTACCCCTTGTCACACCTTAAAAGGTTAGGGAAGTCTAAAGACTTGCCCAGTTTTGCCTTTACCAAGTTCATACAGCTAGTAAGTGACAGAATAGGGTCTCGAAGTCAGATCTACTTCAAAATGTTGCCCTCTGACTCATGGTTCCAGTGTCTGCCTCCTGGGCCAAAGCTCTTTCCTCATGATGCATTTGCCTCTGCTTTTCTGCAGCTCTCTTCCAGGGCAAGTCAATGACTCCTCTTGGAGACTGCCTCTAACAAGCTGATCCAATGAATAATCATAAGAACAATCCTATTTTTGCCCTTTTACTACTGAGATGAGGGCAGATTTATAGAGGATGAGTCTGGCTGGTATTTGGGAATAGATAGTTACCATCACTTACTATATCTTAGGCTGCTTTGGCTAAATAATAACTGCCCAGAATTCTGTCTTTTCCAATGAATTCTGAATGTGAGCACATCACAGGCAACTAAGTGCCATAATTCATTTGAGGTGACCATAAATCTAAGATTTCTTCCAGAAATGATGCAAAGAATTAATGGAACATGAAATTAAGTAAATGGAATTGAGTAGAGTAATTAGTTCATATTTTAATCCTCAGGTCTCTTTATTATCCATCAACTGGTGAGCAAGTAAGTTGGTACCTCTGAAATGATTAGCTTTGTTTCAGCAAAAGTTTATTGATATGTCAGAGCAAATGAATCTGGAGGTTTTAAATGGCTTTATTTTCAATTGCATAGCAGCACATCCATGGATCAGCTAGATATCTAATTATTTAATTTTGCAATATTATTAATTAGATTACTTATATTTGGTATAACTGAATTTATAATGTTCTAGGTGTTTATTGAGGAGAGTGGGTGAGAAGAATGACTCAAACTGTAAAAGAGCATGGCTTGTATCCTTGGGTTCTTAATGTAATAGTGAGGATGCATCTTCCTATTGAGACAAAAATGAAGGATCTTTAAGGCATTTCACCTTTTAGTTTGGTCTTCTAAACTTTTATTACCATATTTCTTGCAATCAGGGAATAAAATGTTCTCAGATTGATGGTATTTTGGTCGGACATTCATCATCGCCCGTGTTTGTAAAATATCTGTCAATATTTTTGCTTTTATGAGTTTGATTGTATAAGTGCCCTTGTGATGGGGTTCTGCTCACTAAAGCAGGAAATCTGAATATCATACTACATTTGCTTTCCTGGGAAACTAAACCAGCTGACCTAAAAGGGACTTTTGAATCTTAGGATTTTATACAACTGAATTTTCATTTGGGTTTCCCTTGTAGCTCAGCTAGTAAATAATCTTCCTACAATTTGGGAGACCTGGGTTCAATCCCTGGGTTGGGAAGATCTCCTGGAGAAGGGAAAAGCTACCCACCCCACTATTCTGGCCAGGAGAATTCCATGAAATAGTCCATGGGGTCTCAAAGAGTCAGTTGCAAAAGGGTCTTTTGAATCTTAAGATTTTATATAATTGAGTTTTTGTTTAGAATATTTAAAATCTCAAAGCAAGAGCCAAGAAACTTGGGTCCTGGTCTCAAATCTCGGTGATTTTGGGCAGGTCTCTTGCCCTCCCTGACTCTAATTTTCTCTGTGTAAGTAAGAAGGTTGAAAGAAATTATCTCAGTGGGACCTCTAACACTGATACTTTAGATTGAGGCTTTGTAGAGACTTCTTTATAATAGTATGCATGCATTTTGAAGAGGAGATATGATCTTTGGTGAAAATTTTACAAATTTTAATGAACATTGATATTGGACAGATTAGTAGTGAACAAGTCATTTCAGCTTGCATTTTCTTTTCCAGTTGATTTTATTCCTGTGGCTTTGGAAATTGATAAAAACATACCAATAAGAAGAGGTGGCAAGAATACACAGAACTAAAAAAAAACAAAAAAAGATCTTAATGATCCAGATAACCACGATGGTGTGATTACTCACCTAGACATCCTAGAAAACTAGTGGAGGTGATGAAATTCCAGCTGAACTATTTCAAATCCTAAAAGATGATGCTGTTAAAGTGCTGTGCTCAATATGTCAGTAAATTTGGAAACCTCAGCAGTGGCCACAGGACTGGAAAAAACCAGTTTTCATTCCAATCCCAAAGAAGGGAAATGCCAAAGAATGTTCAAAGTAGTGCACAATTGCACTCATTTCACATGCTAGAAAGGTAAAACCCAAAATACTTCAAGCTAGGTTTCAGCAGTATGTGAACTGAGAACTTCCAGATATACAAACTGGATTTAGAAAAGGCAGAGATCCAATTGCCAAAACCTGTTGGATCATAGAAAAATTTAGTAGTAGTAGTGTTAGTCACTCAGTCATGTTTGACTTTTTGTTATCCCATGGACTGTAGCTTGCCAGGCTCCTCTGTCCATAGGATTCTCCAGGCAAGAATACTGGAGTGGACTGCCATTCCCTTATCCAGAGGATCTTTCTGACCCAGGGATCTAACCTGGGTGTCCTGCATTGCAGGGAGATTCTTTACCGTTTGAGCTACAGAATTCAAGAAAAAGCATTCATTTCTGCTTCATTGACTATGTTAAACCCTTTGACTGTGTAGATTACAATAAACTGGAAAATCGTTGGGTCTTCCTGTTCAAGGTGATAAACTAGAAGGATGTGTGCTCATCTCCTGCAAAAGCAGCAATATTGCAACTAGTTGTTGAACAACCATCAACAGGAGAATGCTGAAATTCATCAGAAAACGATACCCCCGTCCAAAGACAAAGAAGAAGCTGCTGTGAGATGGTAGGTGGGGTGCTATCATTACCAAATCAAATATTATATCCTCTGGCTGGGTGACCCACAGACTGGAGAACAATAACACCAAAGAAGTTCTCATACTATTGTGAAGGTTCTGAACCCCACATCAGTCTTCCCAGACCAGGAACCTGACAAAGGAGCTGGGAACACCCAGGAAATATGGCCTTGGGGGCCAGTGAGATTTGATTATAGGCCTTCCAGAGGACTGAGGGAAACAAAGACTCCAGTCTTGGAGAGCAAAAACAACATTATTATTATTATTTTTTTGCTCCTATAGGAGAGGAGCAGTGACCTCACAGGAGGCTGAACCAAAAGTACCAGCTGGTTTGGAGGGCCCCCCATGGAGGCATGGGTCAGCAGGGGCTAACCACAGGGACGGGGCACTAGAAGGTCCCCCTTGGTGTAAACCCTTTTGGAGTCCCCCATTAAACCTACCATAGACCCATTAAGCCATAGTCCCCATTAAGCCCATAGACCACAGTATTGGGTCATCTCAGGCCAAACAACTACCAGGAAAGGAGTGCAACCCCACCCATCAGCAGATAATTAGATTAAAGCTTTTCTGAGCAAGGCTCTGCACATCAGAGCATGACCCAGTTTTCCCATCACCAGTCCTGCCATCAGGAAGTTTACACAAGCCTCTTCGGTTCAGACACCAGAGGGCAGACAGAAGAAGCAAGAAGAAGCACACCCTCATAAGAGGCAAAACAAAAACCATATTACAGAAAGTTAATCATGATGATAAAGCTGAAAGTTATGTCTCAGTTTAGGGGAAAAGATAAAATCCCAGAAAAACAACAAAATGAAGTGGATATAAACAAACTTCTAGAAAAATAATCCATAATAATGATAGTGAAGATGATCCAGGATCTTTGGAAAAGAATAGAGGCAAAGATTGAGAACATACAAGAAATATTTACTGAAGATCTAGAAGAACTAAAGAACAAACAAATAGAGATGAATAATACACTAGGAAGAATCAAGAGCAGAATAACCATGGACAGAATGATGAAATGCCTGCCACAGAACAGAATATAGAAAAAAAGAATGAAAATAAATGAAGACAGCCTAAGAGACCTCTGGCACACCAACTTTTGCATTATTGGGGTCCCAGAAGGAGAGTAGAGAGAGAAAGGACCTGAGATAATATTCGAAGAGATAATAGCTGCAAACTTCCCAAACATAGGTAGTCAACTTGAGGAAGCACAGGGAGTCCAGGAAGGATAAACCCAAGGAGGAACACACTGAGACATACAGTAATCAAACTGACAAAAATTAAAGACAGACTTAAAATATTAAAAGGAACAGGGGAAAATGACAAATAACATACAAGGAACTCCCATTAGTCTATCAACTGATTTCTCAACAGAAACATTATAAGCCAGAAAGGAACGGCATGATATTTTTAGTGATGAAAGGGAAGAACCTACAACTAAAAATACTCTACCCAGCAAGACTCTCTTTCAGATTTGATGAAAAATAAAAGTTTTCCAGACAAGTAAAAGCTAAGAGAATTCAGCACCACCAACCAGCTTTACAACAAATACTAAAGGAACTTCTCTAGGCAGGAAACACAAGAGAAGGAAAAGAAACAGAAAATAAACCCCTCAAAATTACAAAAATGGTAATAGGATCATTCATACCAATTACCTTTAACATAAAAGGATTAAATGCACCAAAAAACATAGACTGGCTAGGTGGATGAAAATATGTGCATGTGTGCACTTCCGCTTACTACATCAGTCTGCTTGATCCCTCCAAATTGTATGTACTTATTTTATATTGTTAAGTTAATCATGTTCCCATTATGTCTTGCAATTGTAATTATCA
>SJYQ01005151.1:334928-385734 GCA_006410935.1 Redunca redunca | reverse complement strand
TCATTTTATACTAAATATAATAAACATATATTAGTTTTAGTCACTTGAATATCTTGAGATTATTAACCATTCTGCTGCAATATCACTTTAAAATGGTTTCATAATACTCCACTGTAAAAATATATAACTTACTGTTGAATCTTTACACTTTACACTTTACCTTTTCACTGTTGCTAAAAATATTGCAATGTGCCTACCAGTGGGGAGGGGGAAAGAGGGAGAAGCAATATAGGAGTAGAGGAGAAAAGGGATTAATATGGGATTGTTTGAAATCATTTGTGTGAAAATTGTATAGCACAACTACTGGATCTTTGATTCAACAACAACAAAATACTGCAATGAGCATCCTTATGGAAAAACATTTTTACTAGTTCAGAGATATTTCGTTACACAAACTCTGGGTTAAATGGTGTGCGTATTATTACAGTGCTTATTGTCTATTGCCGAATCAATCTGTTGTCGAGAGTCGATCCCACAAAGCAGAACTGGATCTCAAATTCTCTTCAAATGACCTTAATTCAACTAGCAACATTCATGAGGTACCTATCGTATGCAAGCTGGATACAGGATCTACTTCAAATTCTCATAGGTTATTTGCCCTATTCAAATAAACAAGTATATTTGACTTCCCTGCACTTCTAAAAATCATCTCAGTGTATTTGTCAAACTTTCCTAAGAAACTTATTGCCCACTGAAGCAAAGCAGAGACCATGTCCTATGGTTGTCTGCACTTTCCAAGTACTTAGAAAACACTCTGACACAAAGTAGAGACAAGAATAAAGCGCTCTTGAGTCAAAAGATTCCCAATATGCCTCTTGGCTACTTGGGTAGTTCAGTTACTTTCTTGAAGCTTCAGTTTCCTTAATAGTAAAATAGAGACAAGAGAATTTCTCCTATGAAAGTGTGAGATAAAAATGTATGAGACTTATAGAATGAATACCAAAATGATAGAAATATGCTCTTCAGTAATTACTTCAAATGTAAGTGGATTCCACTTATATGAGGTACCTAGAATAGTCAAAATCATGGAAATAGAAAGCAGAATTATGGTTACCAGGGGTTGGGGAGGAGGGGCAGAGAAGAATGGAAGTTATTGCTTAATGGGCATAGAGTTATGCCCATTAGATATGGATGGAGGTTGTACTTAATACTGCTGAATGTACAAGTTAAAGTTAAGATGTGGTTTTAAGATGTGTGTTAAGATGTGGTTAAGATGTGATTTTTACACATATAAAAATTGGGAAAAATTCCTTCATGAGTTTGTTGTGAGATGTAATACATGTAATGATCAAACATTTTAATTATTTTCCTTCCTTACTTTTGACAATGGGTGCTTAGCTGATGTGAAGGGACCTGATGTTGAGAGACTACAGCCCAGTGATATATAGTGCCACTTTCTAAAAGTCACAATGAAGAACTTTTACTGACTTCTGCATTTTGATGATTCAGTTACCTGTCATTTTGGATTTTAAAGCTTTGGATATGGGAAATATTCAAGATCATTTTGAAGGCCATGAAGCAAACTTGAAACCAGGATAACCAGGAATAAACTAGTATGCCTTCTAATTCTTCCACTCCGTACTTCCAGACTTCTTCTACTTCCAAGGCTCTACCTTTATTCATTTCTCTGGTTGTGTGCTAGGATCTGGGGGCAGTGTGGTGAGTAAAACCAAGAATGGTCGCTGCCCTCAAGGAGCTCACAATCTTCATTATTATAGAAACCAGAGTGAGGGAAGGAAGTTATGGGCAATCCATCTGAGATTCTACCACTTGCTTATGTATTCTAATAATTAGAGACAACAAGCCTATTCCCCCACCCTTCCCCCAGACACTGATTAAAAAAAAAAAATTGTGTATCCAAGGTAATGGTGTGTTGCACTTTAATTTAAAAATAGAGGCTTGACAACATTATATGTGATATCTAATGGTACATCTGCACTGTAGTAATTAACATTGCAGCAGTGTCATCTTACCTGTAATGCTAATTTATAGTGTTCCCAGGGAGCTACTTTGATGCACAGCATGTTGGAAAAAGTTGTATTTTGTAGACCAGGAAACTGAGTTCAGACCATTCAAGATATAAGTTGAAGCTGCAGGAGATATCCAGGTTGTCTCTGGCTGCCTCACAGTTCTCCTTTTTGTTTTATTTTAATTCACTACAAAATGAGATGAGAGACGTCATGCCCATTTTGTAAGTGAGAGAAGTAACTGTGGTTGGAGAATGCTCAATGTCTTGTCTCCTGATTCCAAGTCCAATGATCTTGATGTGAGCAAAGGCTCACATTGTAAAGTTGGCAGTTCTAAGATGGCAGATACAGTATTTTGTGGCAGCTCACAATTAGCCAGGGCCTCTTATTAATGGACTCATTTCCTTTTTCATTCTGCTGGCATTGCAGCATCAGAAGGAAAAAAAATTCAGCCAATATTTTTAAGGGGATTTTTAATTCTTTGAAAATGAGCAACAATCCTATTTATAACACTTGGCATCTTGGTTTTAATCCTTAATTGGTGTCAGATATAGTGCTAAGTACAGGCTTCCTGGATAGCTCAATGGTACAAAATCCACCTGCAATGCAAGAGATGCAGGAGACTCGGGTTTGATCCCTGGGTCAGGGAGATCCTCTGGAAAAGGAAATGGAACCCCACTACACTACCCTTGCATGGGAAATCCCATGAACCGAGGAGCCTGATAAGCTACAGTCCATGGGGTTTTAAAGAGTTGGACATGACTGAGCAGTCATGTACACACACATGGTGCTAAGTACTGAATCTGAACTTAATTAATCTTCACAATTTCTCCATCACCAAATCCAGTGCGGTACTTAGATCTGTGCTGTTTGCTTCCTCTTGGATGGGAAGCTATGGGGCCAAGCCTGCATAGCGTGGAGGCCTTCCACAGGCATACCTGTTCTCCTTGGTCTCTGTGGCTTCTTTGCATCTTGAGGCAAAGAGGACAAGGGAGCCAGAGCTTGATTCCACATGTCTCTGGCTCTAAAGCCTATACTTTTAACCACTGGAAACTATTAGATCACACACTGATTACCTACCAATGCATTCTTCAAATATGGATTGATAGAATAGGAAACCCTCAGTGGTTCAGAATTCATAAGGTCTGGGGTTATTTATTATATTAGGGTTCTCCAGAGAAACAGAATCAATACAATGTAGAAAGAGATTTATTTTAAAGAATTGGCTCACGTGATTATGGAGGCTGGTGAGTTCAAAACCTGAAGGGTGTCCTGGCAGGCTAGAGATACCAGAAGTAACTGATGATGTAGTTCAGGTCCTAAGGCCAATTACTGCAGCATTCCTTCTTGTCTGGGGAGGCCAGTCTTTTTGTTCTACTCAGATTTTCAACTGATGCAATGAGACCCAGACAAATTATGAGGGAAAGTCTGTGTTATTCAAAGCCCACTGACTTAAAAATTTATATCATACAAAACTACCCTCACAGTTTAGTCAGTCAGTCAGTTCAGTCGCTCATTCCTGTCCTACTCTTTGTGACCCCGTGAATTGCAGCACACCAGGCCTCCCTGTCCATCACCAACTCCCGGAGTTTACTTAAACTACCCTCACAGAAACATCCAAAACAGTGTTTGGCCAAATATCCAGGCACCATAACTCAGACAACTTAACACATAAAATTAACCATCATATTTATCTTCAAATCCCATTTACTTTCTTTACTACATCTTCCTTAAACAGCTCTTAAGCATCTATGCTAATACAACACATAACAGGTTGATATATGTAATATAGTAGTATGTATTTTCTGTGGGCTTCCGTGGTGGCTCAGCAGTAAAGAATCAGCCTGCAATGCAAGGGCCAAAGGAGATACGGATTTGATCCCTGGATTGGAAAGATCCCCTGAAGGAGGGCATGGAAACCCACTCCATATTCTTGTCTGGAGAATCCCACGGGCAGAGGAGCCTGGAGGGCTACAGTCTGTAAGGTCACAAAGAGTCTGAAGTGATTTAGCATGCATGCACACATAATTTCTATATTATATAGCTTAAAAAGTCAACTATACTAAAGTTGTTCTCCAAACATCAGTCATATTGGAGAAGAGCCAGTTTGCAATAATGTATGTTTGAATTATAGAACAATTAAAAGAAACAATTTATTAACAACTTTTAAAATAAATTGTTTTTAATAAATTGGTTATACACACAACAAGATAGCTTTATCTTTGACTTTCCATGGGATATTAGAGATGATTCTGTTCAAGTCCTTCAGGTTGTCAAACTTCCTATTATCAGATTGTGGAAAAAAAGAGGAAGTGTATCCTTTTTAAAAGACTTAATTCACAAAATAAATATATGGACAATCTTTTGGCTTAATGGAGATAGCACTTATATGGTTGATGTCTACTGTGGACAGCTAAGCTTGAGTGAATCTCACTTTCAGAAATTACAAAACATTCAATGAATAGTTATTTGTTTGGTGTGTTACAAAGCTTATGTGACATTTTTATTCTATTCTATTTCTATTCTCTCTCAAAGCAGTCTGATTGAAATCTCCTCTGAATACTCAGAAATAATTCCCCACAGCATTCATGGAAATGCAACACTACAAATAGAGTATAGTACAGGAAACAGATTTCCAGCTGTGTAAAAGGGAAAGACTGTCATCTGATGAACAAAGGTTGATTCTTAGCACAGATGGATGGCAGAATCAGGGTAGGAGACACACAAGAATTTTGAGAACTTATTATATGTCACATGCCATTCACATTTTGGATCATAAAATTAGGTATAAATAAAAGCTAAAGACTATTCAAGGTTATGTGAGGAGCAAGAGAGGGTGCTACCACTTGAAAGACTTTATGAGCAAAAGCTAATGGTCTTCCTACTGTTTTAAACAGCTTCAAAGCTACCATAGAGATGCTGCACTCCATTTCTCAATGACTCTGCAGACTTTAGAATTTAAATATTTTATTGTTTTTCAGTTGCTCAGTAGTGTCCTACTCTGCGACCCCATGAACTGCAGCACTTCAGACTTCCCTGTCCTTCACCATCTCCTAGAGCTTTCTCAAACTAACATCCTTTGAGTCAGTGATTCCATCCAACCATCTCATCCTCTGTCGTCTCATTCTCCTCCTGCCTTCAATCATTCCCAGTATCATGTCTTTTCTACTGAGTCAGTTCTTCACATCAGGTGGTCAATATTAAACCTTCAGCTTCAGCATCAGTCCTTCTGATGAATATTCAGGGATGATTTCCTTTAGGATGGACTGGTTAGATCTCCTTGCAGTCCAAGAGACTCTCAAGAGTCTTGTCCAGCACCACAGTTCAAAAGCATCAATTCTTTGATGCTCAGCCCTCAATCCAACTCTCACATCCACACATACCTACTGGAAAAAACATAGCTTTGACTAGACAAACATTTTTCTGCAAAGTAATGTCTCTGATTTTTACTATACTGTCTAGATTTGTCATAGTTCCCCCCGCCAAGGGGCAAACATCTTTTAATTTAATGTCTACAGACAACATCTGCAATGATTTTGGAGCCCCCCAAAATAAAGTCTGTCACTGTTTGCCTTGTTTCCCAATCTATTTGCCATGAAGTGGTGGAACCGGATGCCATTATCTTCATCTTTTGAATGTTGAATTTTAAACTAGCTTTTTCACTCTCCTCTTTCACCTTCATCAAGAGGCTCTTTACTACCTCTTCACTTTCTGCCATAAGGCTGGTGTCATCTGCATATCTGAAGTTATTAATATTTCTCCTGGAAATTTTGATTACAGCTTGTACTTTATCCACCCCAGCATTTTGCATGATGTACTCTGCATATATGTTAAATAAACAGGGTGACCATATACAGCCTTGTCATGATCCTTTCCAATTTTGAACTGTTCCATTGTTCCATGCATGGTTCTAACTATTGTTTCTTGACCTGCATACAGGTTTCTCATGAGGTAGGTAACTTGTTCTAGTATTCCCATCTCTTTCAGAATTTTTCACAGTTTGTTGTAATCCACACAGTCAAAGGCTTTAGCATAGTCAACGAAGCAGATGTAGATGTTTTCCTGGAATTCTCTTTTATTTCTATGAGTCAACGTAAATTGGCAATTTAATCTCTGGTTCTTCTGCCTTTTCTAAATGCAGCTTGAACATCTGGAAGTTCTTAGTTCACATACTGTTGAAGCCTAGCTTGGAGAATTTTGCACATTACTTTACTGAGTGTGAAATAAGTGCCTTTGTGTGCTAGTTTGAACATTCTTTGGCTTTGCCTTTCCTTGGGATTGGAATGAAATTTGACCTTTATTTGTTTATTTTTTTAGGAAGTATAGTTTTTATTTTGTTTTTATTTTTTATTTTATTTTATTTTTTTAATTTTCATTTTTACTTTATTTTACTTTACAATACTGTATTGGTTTTGCCATACATTGACATGAATCCACCACGGGTGTACATGTGTTCCCAAACATGAACCACCCTCACATCTCCCTCCCCATAACATCTCTCTGGGTCATCCCCGTGCACCGGCCCAAAGCATCCTGTATCCTACATTGGACATAGACTGGCAATTCGTTTCTTACATGATAGTATACGTATTTCAATGCCATTCTCCCAAATCTTCCCACCCTCTCCCTCAGAGTCTAAAAGTCCGCTCTACACATCTGTGTCTCTTTTGCTGTCTTGCATACAGGGTCATCATTGCCATCTTTCTAAACTCCATATATATGTACTAGTATACTGTATTGGTGTTTTTTCTTTCTGGTTTACTTCACTCTGTATAATCAGCTCCAGTTTCATCCATCTCATTAGAACTGATTCAAACGTGTTCTTTTTAATGGCTGAGTAATACTCCATTGTGTATATGTACCACAGCTTTCTTATTCATTCATCTGCTGNATCCATCTCATTAGAACTGATTCAAACGTGTTCTTTTTAATGGCTGAGTAATACTCCATTGTGTATATGTACCACAGCTTTCTTATTCATTCATCTGCTGATGGACATCTAGGTTGACCTTTAATATTCCTATGGCCACTGTTGAGTTTTAAAATTTTGCTGGCACATTGAGTGTAACACTTAACAGCATCATCTTTTAGGATTTGAAATAGCTCAGCTGAAACTCAGTCATCTCCAATAGCTTTGTTCATAGTGATGCTTTCTAAGACTCACTTGACTTTGCACTCCAGGATGTTTGGCTTTAGGTGGGTGATCACACCATCGTGGTTATCTGGGTCATTAAGATATCTTCTTTATATGGTTCTTTCTTGCCACCTCTTCTGAATATCTTTTGCTTGCGTTTGGTCTATACCATTTCTGTCCTTTATTGTGCCCATCTTTGCATGAAATGTTCACTTGGTATCTTCAGTATTCTTGAAGTGATCTCTAGCCCTTCCCGTTCTATTGTTTATCTCTAGTTCTTTGCATTGATCACTGAGGAGGGCTTTCTTATTTCTCTGTGTTATTCTTTGGAACTCTGTGTTCAGATGGGTGTATTTTTCTTTTTTCCATTGCCTTTAACTTCTCTTCTTTTCTCAGTTATTTGTAAGGCCTCCTCAGACAATCATTTTGCCTTTTTGTGTTTCTTTTTCTTGGGAATCGTTTTGATCACCGCCTCCTGTTCAGTGTTATGAACCTGCATCCATAGTTCTTGCAGGCATTCTGTCTATCAGGTCTAATCCCTTGAATCTATTTGTCACTTACATTGTAGAATTTTAATAATAGTCTCAATTTATTTTCCCATATAGAACAGGCAGAAACCCGTCTCACTACTAACAGAAGTGGTGGTACTCTTTCCTTTAGGATTCAGTCTTCTCTAGCAGGTTGTTTTTTACAGTAATTTGACTGAACGCACTGGGCTGGTGACTGTAACCCTATCATCCACGACAGTATCAATGATTATGTTGTGTACTAGGGCTTGAGTTACTGTCTCCACTTAATCCTGTGCTGCCCATGTGAGGAAGACCTTAAGATCCATGTTATACAAGAAGGAGATGTAGGCTCAAGGAGCTACATGACTATATCTAAAGCTGTTAAGTTTAGAAACTGGCAGAGTCAGAATGCATCCCTGAGTTGTCTGATTCCAAATTATACAGCTCTTAAAAGAGAAAAGGGCAGGAGTAGGCAGAAAAAGTGTTTGGGAAATCATTTAGTTTATAAGTAGCTGCTGGGATTGGACATAAACTCTTAAAATCCAAATATGATTTCCCACGGATGTGAGAGGTTGGGTTTAATTGTTTTGGCAAAGCCTGGTCTAAATATCCATGGGGATTTCTTTACCATCCAGGCAGCAGGAGAAACCTCAGTACATACTTGCTGGTTGTTGAGATATGGATTCATACCTGATTATCCTAGCATTGGCTTTATCAACTGGGTGGTCAAACTCATAATGTTTGAATGTAATTAGTGAGCCCAAGAAATTTAAGAACATCACTTAGTCTGGTTTCCTACAGAGTAGCTCAAGATGCCAAAGGGTTGATTTCTATAGGCTGAATTCATGAAGCCAGTAGGCTTATTGTTCATATAGACACTCTGGAGGCATCCATGGAAGAATAAACAATGTGGCAGAAGCAACTGGAGTCAAATTATTGGCCTCACTATAATGTACATATACATAGATTTGCAAAATTGAAATGGGTTTTAAAGTGAGAGGGACTTCAGAGATAATCGAGCCCAACTTTTCAATGAATAAACCTGAAAACTGGGACACAGAAAGGTTGAGAGATTTATCTAAGATTGAATAACAACTAAATTGCAGACCTGAGACTAGAAATCAACCAGTTAACTCTGCTTCTTGCTCTGTGCAGCACATCAGCCCTTCCTCTTATTATTTTATTTGCCTTTTAAATTGTTTTACACTGAGGGTACACCAGAATACGGACTCAAAAATGTCAGAGCACTGAGAGGTGTATACACAACTACCACAGTCAATAAAAAAATAGAAAAAAACAAAATGCCCGACACCTGAACATATCATTTACATGATATCACTCATCTGGATATAGAGCTTCTCTCTGTGGTTGTTCAAATGTTTTGTGCCATGACTTTATAGCACTGAGTACAAATGAAGGGTGTTAGATGTTGAGAGGGGAGATGAAGGTAAATGACATGGAGTATTAGAAGCAGGCATTTTTGCAATGTACTTTTGAAAGACAAAGAAGATAAATAAAGAGCTTGCAAATTGGAGTAGTTAGAAAGGGAGTTACTAAGATGTGGGTAAAAAGAAAAAGGAGCTGGACTAGAATGATGAGCTTTGAGTTGGCATAGATGGAGTTTCACAGGCAGGTTAAAGTATAGTCTCACCCACCACTCTTAACCCTGCAGGGAGGATAGAGGTTTTATTCCCTAGGAATGCTAGTTTACTTGTCTCTCTTTAACCCATCCATCTAAGTCACTCTGCTCTTCCTATATGAAGAGACTGGGAGTCTAGGGTCAATATTGAAAAATTAGATGCAATGATCAAATGTGCTTCTTATAATTATACTAATCCTATTATTATTATTAAGATAGAAATTTAACCTATGTATGGTAATACTGACTCATCAAATCACAGATAATATCTTTCAATTTGAATACTTCAGGGTTGCTAGGCTTCAGTAAAGCATCCCTTAACACGATTTGTGCTAGTGGTAATGACAAGAGGAATTAGGAATATTGTAAAAGATGCTGCCTGATCTGCAAAGGTACAGGCTATGTAAAAAGAATGTTCTTTATCCTCCGTCTCTCTTAAGAAAACTATAGGCAGGTAGCTGGCATTAGGCTTGGCATGTTCTTTCCTTACATAGTTGATGGCACTGAAGCCCTTCACCTATGCTCAAGGTTTGCACAGTATCTGACCAGGCAGAGGGGAGCAGAAAGATGTGTCTGGAATGAGTTTTTCCACTGCAACCCTGGTATATAGATTTCCAGGCATGAGTCCTATATGTTTCTTGTTTATTGAGCCATTGCTGCCAACTAATGATTTTATTAATTTAATGTTATTTGAATGATTTAATCTTATGAGTAAAATTTAATTTTGATAATTTTACTTCTGTATCTTATGAATATTTTAAACTCTTACACAAAATCTGGAGGTAGGTGTGACCTTCCATTTTTCCAGATGAGGAAATTGAAACACAGAAGGTTGTGTAACTTGCTCAGTGACATTACAGCTAGTGGGCTAAAGAGTCAGAGATTGGATGCAAACTGTCTGATTTCAAGGTTGGTCTCTTTCTCCTCCACTGTGCTTCTCCTAGCCCTTAAAAAGCCAGCCTCATCTGTATCACTGTGGTTCAGTTTTGGGTGAAAGATTAGTCCATCAATTCTCTTAGTTGAAATAGAACTCTTAATCGGCATGCTAGGCATTTGAATGCTTAGAGAATTCTTGCCAAGCATCTCATTTGTATCGAAATTTTGGGATTCTCTAGAGAGTGACCAATTGTATAGAGTAATCAGAATCAAGGTGGTATCAGCTGATTGGCCAGCTGTGCTGCCTTCTTGGAAATATTTGCTCCTCTGTTCCTTTTGATGAAGGTGAAAGAGGAGACTTTAAAAACTGGTTTAAAACTGAACATTCAAAAACTAAGATCATGGCATCCAGTCCCATCACTTCATGGCAAATAGATGGGGAAACAATGGAAACAATGATAGATTTTATTTTCTTGGGCTCTAAAATCACTGCAGCTGGTGACTGCAGCCACAGTTGAAACATTCTTGCCCCTTGGAAGAAAAGTTATGACAAACCTAGACAGTGTATTAAAAAGCAGAGACATCACTTTTCTGACAAAGGTCTATATAATCAAAGTGGTGGTTTTTCCAGTAGTCATGTACAGGTGTGAGAATTGGACCATAAAGAAGGATGAACGCTGAAGAATGGTTGCTTTAGAATTGTGATGTTGGAGAAGACTCTTCAGAGTCCCTTGGACTGCGAGGAGATCAAATTAGTTAATCCTAAAAGAATCAGTCCTAAATATTCAATGCAAGGACTGATGCTGAAGCTGAAACTCCAGTTCTTTGGCCACCTGATGCAAAGAGCTGGCTTATTTGAAAAGACACTGATGTTGAGAAAGATCGAAGGCAGCAGGAAACGGGGACAACAGAGGATGAGATGGTTGAATGGCATCACTAACTCAAAGGACATGAATTTGAGCAAACTCCAAGATATAGTAAAGGACAGGAAAATCTGGCATGCTTCAGTTCATGGGATCTCAGGGTCAGACATGACCTAATGACTGAACAACCACTGCTCCTTTTGGGGGTTGTGTGATAGCTCAAATTAAGCTTAGGTTGAGTACATGCCTATAAATGGAAATATTTTTCGATAGGGAAGGGAATAATATAGACATGTTTCTCTGTATTTACCTTTCATACTTCCTGTTGTATCCCTAGTACCTCAATACTGCTTGCTTTTTATTTATAGAGAAGAAATTGACAAGATGATATTCTGAGCATATCTGGATGCTGCTCCAGGTCCACCCTCAGACTGACCCAAAATGTCTGCAGTGGGACTCAGGAAACTGCCATCTTCTTCATCCAGATTGCCCTTAATATTCATTTTAAGCAAGCCAGACATATTCAGTACTGGTGGGGGTGCACAGTAGTACAGTATAATTTTATTTTTCCCCTATTCTTTATGTTTCAAGGAGTTTCCTTGATAATTATAAAGATGATAGCAAATTCAACACCCATGTATGATAAAAAAAAAAAACAAAACAAAACCTCTCCAGAAAATGGGCATAGAAGAAGCCTACTGGGACATAATAAAAGTTATATACATAAACCCACAGCAAACATTATTCTCAACAGTGAAAAATTAAAAGCATTTCATCTAAGATCAGGAACAAGACAAGGGCACCACTCTTGCCACTATTATTCAATATAGTTTTTGAAGTCCTAGCCATGACAATGAGAGAAGAAAAAGAAATAAAAGGAATCCAGATTGAAAGAGAAGTAAGACTCTCACTGTTTGCAGATAACATGATATGATACACAGAAAAATCTAAAGATGCCACCAGAAAATTGATAGAGCTATTCAGAGAACTTAGTGAAGTCACAAAATATAAAATTAATACACAGAAATCCTTTGGATTCCTATACAATAATAACAAAATATCAGAAAGAGAAATTAAGGAAAGGATCCCATTCACCACTGCAAGAAAAATAATAAAATATTTAGGAATAAACCTACCTAAGAATACAAAGACCTGTATGCAGACATCTCCAATACTGATGAAAGAAATCAAAGACAGCACAAACAGATGGAGAGATATACCATGTTCTTGGATGGGAAGAATCAGTTCTGTGACAGTGACTATACTACCCAAAGAAATCTGTAGATTCAATGCAATCCTTATCAAATTTCCAATGGCATTTTTCATAGAACTAGAACAAAAATTTACAATTTGTATGGAAACATAAAGTACCTTGAATAGTCAAAGCAAATTTGAGAAAGGAAAACAGCTGGAAGAGCCAACCTTCCTGACTTCAGACTATAACAAAAAGCTACAATAATTGAGACCGTCTAATACTGTCACAAAACCATACATATAGATCAATGGAATAAGATTGACCAGAGATAAACCACTCACTTTTGGTACCTTAACTTTGACAAAGGAGGTAAGAAAGTACAATGGAGAATAGACAAGTTCTTCAATAAATGGAGCTGAGAAACTGGACTTAAATTAGAACATTTTCTAACAGTACTGCTGCTGCTACTAAGTCGCTTCAGTCGTGTCTGACTCTGTGCAACCCCATAGATGGCAGCCCACCAGGCTCCCTTGTCCCTGGGATTCTCCAGGCAAGAACACTGGAGTGGGTTGCCATTTTCTTCTCCAATGCATGCATGCATGCTAAGTCGCTTCAGTCATGTCCGACTTTGTGTGATCCTATAGACAGCAGCCCACCAGGCTCCTCTGTCCACAGGACACTCTAGGCAAGAGTACTGAACTGGGTTGCCATTTCCTTATCCGTCCTAATGGTATAAACATAAATAAACTCAAAATAGATTAAATACATAAATGTAAGAACAGAAACTATAAGACTCTTAGAGGAAAATATAAGCTTAACAAAGTTTGACATAAATCATAGCGAAATCTTCTTTGGCCCACATTATAGACTAATGGAAATAATAATAAGTAAATGTGACTTAATTAAAGTTAAAAGCTTTTTTCAAAACAAAAGGAACCATGAACAAGATGAAAAGAAAGCCTTCAGAATGGGAGAAAATAATTGCAAGCAAAGCAACTGATAAAGGATTAATTTTCAAAATGTGCAAACAGCTCATGTAGCTCAATATCAGAAAACAAACCCCAATCAAAATATGGCCAGAAGACCTAACAGACATTTCTCTAAAGAAGACATCTGTAATGGCCAACAAGCACATCAAAAGATGTTCAACATTACTCATTATTGGAGAAATTCAAATCAAAACTACAATGAGGTATCACTTCATACCTGTCAGAATGTCCATTAACAAAAAATATAAAAACAATAAATGCTGGAGAAGGTGTGGAGCAAAGGGAACCCTCTTGTACTGTTGATGGGAATGTAAATTTATATATCCGCTATGGAAGAAAAAACTAGAAATAAAACAACAGTGCCCTGATGTATTGAGTCACTTCAGCCATGTCTGACTCTGTGTGACCCTATGGGTTATAGCCTGTTAGGCTACTCTGCCCATGGGATTCTCCAGGTAAGAATACTGGAGTGGGTTGCCATGCTCTTCTACAGGGGATCTTCCCGACCCAGCGACTGAACCCACGTCTCTTAAGTCTCCTGCACTGGCAGGCCAGTTCTTTACCACTAGTGCCAGTATGACCCAACAATCCCACTACAGGACATATACCATAAAAAAGCCATAATTAAGAAAAAGCATAACTAAAAAAAATATGACAAATAATATACATATATTATGTATATTAAATGAATCACTCTGATATACATCAGAAACTAACATAGCATTGTCAATCATCTATACTTCAAAATTAATCAAGCAATTAAACATATATTCCTTATGGCAGAAAGTGTAAAGGAGCTAAAAAGCCTCTTGATGAAAGTGAAAGAGGAGAGTGAAAAAGTTGGCTTAAAGCTCAACATTCAGAAAACTAAGATCATGGCATCTGGTCCCATCACTTCATGGGAAATAGATGGGGAAACAGTAGAAACAGTGTCAGACTTTATTTTTTTTGGGCTCCAAAATCACTGCAGATGGTGACTACAGCCAAGAAATTAAAAGACGCTTACTCCTTGGAAGAAAAGTTATGACCAACCTAGATAATAGTATATTCAAAAGCAGAGACATTACCTTGCCAACTAAGGTCCGTCTAGTCAAGGCCATGGTTTTTCCTGTGGTCATGTATGGATGTGAGAGTTGGACTGTGAGGAAGGCTGAGCACTGAATAATTGATTCGTTTGAACTGTGGTGTTGGAGAAGACTCTTGAGGGTCCCTTGGACTGCAAGGAGATCCAACCAGTCCATTCTGAAGGAGATCAACCCTGGGATTTCTTTGGAAGGAATGATGCTAAAGTTGAAGCTCCAGTACTTTGGCCACCTCATGCGAAGAGTTGACTCATTGGAAAAGACTCTGATGCTGAGAGAGTTTGGGGGCAGGAGGAGAAGGGGACGACAGAGGATGAGATGGCTGGATGGCATCACGGACTCAATGGACATGAGTCTGAGTGAACTCCAGGAGATGGTGATGGACAGGGAGGCCTGGTGAGCTGCGATTCATGGGGTGTCAAAAAGTCGGACATGACTGAGCAACTGAACTGAACTGATACTAAAAAAAAGACATATGTACCCAAATATTCATTGCAGCACTATTTACAATAGCCAGGATGTGGAAGCAACATAGATGTCCAATGTCAAATGAGTGGATAAAGAAGTGGTACATATATACTATGGAATATTACTCAGCCAAAAAAGAATGGATTTGAGTCAGTTGAACTGAGATGGCCAAGCCTAGAGCCCATTATACACAGTGAAGCAAGTCAGAAAGAGAAAAAAAAATCATATATTAATGCATATATATGGAATATAAAAAAATGGTACTGATAAACCTATTTGCAAGGCAGGAATAGAGACACAGATATAGAGAATGGACTTGTGGACACAGTAGTGGAAGAATAAGATGAGATGAATTCAGAGAGTAGCTTTGAAATATATACATTACCATGTGTAAAATAGATTGCTGGTGAGAAGTTGCTATTTAATAACATAGGGAGCCCAGCCTTATGTTCTGTGATGACCTAGAGAGGTGAGATGAGGGGATGTGAGGGAGGCTCATGAGGGAGGGAATATATGTATGCTTGTAGCTGATTCACATTGTTGTATGGCAGAAAGCAACCCAATGTTATAAAGCAATTACTCTCCAATTAAAAATAAAAATTAAAAAAAAGATAATTCCAAGAAAGACAATAGTATAAAATCTCTTTCTAAACATATATTGACTCATTTTCAGGACATCATTTATCCTTACTCTGTGAAAATTCAAGGTTAGTCCACCTTAATTAACATACTAAAACTGGTCTTAGAAAAGTATTTCTAGCTTAATGTCACTTAATTCAATCTCTGATTCACAGGCTTTAGCCAAGTAACTCTGCATCTCCAGTTATTTGGTGTCCAAAGAGAAAATTGTCTCCTAAGAAGAGCTTGGTGGGACACAATGGCACATAGGCACCAAAAGAACAGAGTGATCACCTTCTTAACATTCTTCCACGTGGGTGTCCTGGGTCATCCTTCCACTGGTTGGGTTAGAATCCTTGATGTCAGTTTTTCAAAGAAATTAAAAATAGTAAATGTTTGGAAAGTATTTAGAGAATAAGTCCTTTGGTTCATTCCTCATGCCATTGTATGCAAGGTAATTATTTAACATTTACCTCTCACCATATTCTTGACCCTATGGACTCTTATTTATCAAGAGCTGCTACCCTCTAGGACATATTCAAATGCCCACAGTGATCAGTGGGCAACATAAATAAGTGAGGTAGGTGAGGTGCGATGGAAATGGTGGGGGCAATTGGGGGCAGTGTCCTGGGTATCTCTGGAAGGGTGTACAACATAAATCGGGTGATGCTTGCCTCGGGGGGAGAAAACAATGGGAATCAGGGAAAGTAGAAGCAGAAGATACAAAATTCACTTTGCACTCTTGTGCTTTTTGGTATTGTTTTAAATTTATAAGTAAAAAAATGATTTTTAAATTGAAATAAGATACACTTTGGACAATCACATCAAATGCTAAATCTTGGATGAGGTACAATGGTTATGATGTGGGCCCAGGAGCTAGTCTAGAGTAGCTGCCCATAAAAATAGAAAGCAAGGTTACATTTGCAATCTTAAATTTTCTAGTAGTGAAAAGTTACATGTAAAAAGAAAAAAAAAATTAAGAACATATTTCGTTTAATCCTATATATCCAAAATATTGCTTCAACATGCAACCTATACAAAAATATTAGTGAGATGTTTGACTACTTTTTTATAATGTCTTTGAAATTTGGTATATATTTTACACTCAAAGAACATATCAATTCAGACTTGCCACATTTCAAGTATGCAATAGCCACATGTGACTGCCTTATTGGACAGGGTAGCCTAGTCAGTCTTATTTTCCAACCTGTTCTTTCTCATAGTTTCATATTAAGGACTGAGAAAACTGGGAAGCTGTTGGAGATGCTAGACTCAGGAGCACTAAACACCCCAGGAATAAATTAGGAGCATGGTATTAGTAAGTTGTGTCTGCTTCCCACCTGCATACACAGTTCACTATCTGTTCAGGCTTTTCTTTTCCTCTCCTCTTATTTTTTAGTGATTCATATAGCAAAATTTATGAAGCAACCATGCACGAAAGTAGACAAATGACAGTCACCTGGGCTAGTGTTTAGAATCTACTGTCCTTGAAACTCAGATATGCATTGCCTAGCACTATTCACTAAGGATGTATAATGCCCTGTTTTCTAAATTATAAACCTTTTTAAATCTCCTCCTAAGAAGTTGGCTGAATCTGAAGATCATGAAATAAAATGAGAAGATAAATTACATAAAAGTGGGAAACCTTTTTTCTCGCAGGTGTATTGATGAATACAAATGGGAGAATTCCCAAGTGCTGCTACCCCACTGCTTCTTCTCCTCCCAGGAATAGATAGCCTTTGTTTCATACATGAAAGCCATTCATTCTGTATTAATTAAAGCATTAATTAAACTGTCTTGTCAGTTAACAACTGTGCGGTTGGGATTTCATATTGTCCAGTTTTTATGTGCTTTGCAATTTTCAGTGGCTCTGCAACCATAATGAACCTTTCCTGTGCCATGGAAGGAAGACTTAAGGTCTTTGGCTGATAAGTAAATATAATCCACAAGTGAAATTCAAGGATGACTGACACAATCCAGTATTTTATTGGATTCATACTGCTGTCATTGACTGCTGTAACCCCTAAAAAGTGAGAGGTGACTGTGCAAAAAAAGACACCAATTTCTAGAAACAGAATGGGTCCTTTCTAGAAACAGGCAGTCAAAACAGTTATGTTTTCTGACTAGAGGTCACATCTACAGTGATGAATGTATCACATCACTCTCATCTGTCAAGCCTGTGTGTCTGTTGCTGTTCATGCATTAACAACTTGATACTTGCTGCTGCCCTGAGAGACAGATATTTTTTATTATCACCATTTTGATGAAGAAACTGAGGCTCAGTGAGGGCAAATATGTCACAGAACTGTGAGTGTCAGAGATGGTAAATGTGAAATAGCCCATGTGGACTGCATACACTGGCTTTGAGGAGGGAGAGATGACTTATGTTCAGGAGCACCAGTGATGTTTCCTAGAAGAGCTGTCATTGAAATGAGCCTTGGGGATGGGCCTTGGGGATGTCCAGACATACTTAGGATAGCAGAGACCTGGGGATGGGAAAATATAAAAGGTGCAAAAGGGAATGGAAGAAAGAACTAGTATTCCTAGAGTGACTGAGACAGGAGGAAGTGTGGGATGACATGGAGAACCTGTGACCGAGGTGTGACAGACTCCTAGCTAATGCCTTACAGAGATCATCTCCTTTTATTGTTTGCAAAATCTGTGAGGTTCTCTCTGTTATAGATAAAGAAAAACTGGGCTCCGAGATGTTCATGGATTTGTTGAGGCTGCACAGCCAGCAAGCAAAGAAGGAAAGATTTGAGTGCATATCTGTCCCACTCTTTCCACTATACTGTGAAATTTTGTTAGAAAAGTACACTTCTCTTAAAAAAATAATTTCCTTCTGGCATGCCCTGTTCTACTATACTGATTGTTCTGATTTGCCACACTTCTGTATCTCTCTCTCCCCGTAATGCTTATCATTATACCAACCACCATTGCCATCCCTGTCAACCCTCTTCTCCCTCTTCCCCACTCTTTGACTAATAGAAACAAATCTAAAAATCACCAATGAGTAAAATCCCAAAATAAATATTTAAGTGGTTGACAGTACCTACTAGAATCTCACCTTAGGGATGATATGATAAATACTGCAATAATAATGTCTCAGAAATATGTGGCTCAATTTTATGCAACTGATATTCTATTTCATGGCTCCAAAGCATCATTTATATGAGCCAATTTGGATCCTTAATATAGTAAAATGTCTACTGAAGGAAGGCTGTGCAGTGTGTGTGCTGTGAGAGTGAAGATTATTTGTAATGGATCCTAAAATTATCTCTCTGGGTATTCAGGATGGGGAAGCAAATAGTACCTTTCAATTTCAAATGAATGGCTCAAAAGTTACTTGTACAATTGATGTAGCTGATATTAGAATAGCATATTCACAGATGAGTTTAAGCAAATTAAAGGCAGTGTTATGTTCCTGTTTTTTATAGGAAGAAGGCCATCTTAAACCCAGAGGGCCAAAAAGAAATCATCCAATTCTTTCACACATGCCTTCCCTGTTCTGCTTCTATCATCCTACCCACTGAAAACTTATGCAGATTTCTTTTTAATGAGGTTATCTCAGAGCACCTTTCTGTTATGCAACCCCCTACTGGTGGCTCAGAAGGTAAAGGATCTGCCTATAATGAGGGAGACTGGGGTTTGATCAACCTCTGGGTTGAGAAGATCCCCTGGAGATGGGAATGGCTACCCACTCAAGTATTCTTACCTGAAGAAATCCATGGACAGAGTAGCCTCAAGCTACAGTCCATGGGATTGCACAGTGTCAGACACGACTGAGTAACTAATATACCTCTTTTAAAAAGATCCTGTAATAGGGCAAAACCTTTTTACTCGTTTCTTCTAACTGTTGCCCCCCCAACCCACACACACAAGAGAAACTCTCCTCATCTTTGTCTCTGACATACAATCATTCAACAATTATTTTAAAAATCTCACCTCCACAAAGTCTCTATAATCTGTCCCCTTCTCTCTGCACACTAGGGTATATAGTTCTGTTCCTATATCCCTATATTTTATGTTGTTATTTCCTTTCTACCCCTCACTCACTGCCTAATTTAAACATTTATTTTACTGTATTTTCTCAAATCTCAGATGTCGTAGATTTTCTAAATGCACCATGATTTTATGTCTCACCATGAAAAGAAAAAATAATACAAATAAATTGACAAGCACCATCATTATAAAACATATCCCAGATATTAAAATATGAAAAGAAAATGTGTATCTTTAAAATTGACACACAGTTTCCCAATTAAACACTTAGAATTGTCTCCTAATCGCTCATAGGGAGAGAGCAGCCCCTACACAATCAGACAATGAGTTATGTCTCCTTTTCCTCTGACTGGAGGTGGTAACGAATCAGGTGTAATGTAAACGATGGGAGTTGCAGATGAAGTTTTACTGATTCATCCATAGCTCACCTCTGTTGTGGGTGCCTGATTCCTAACAGGCCACAGACATAGTGGTCCATGGCCTGGGGTTTGGGGACTCCTGCTTTATATACATGATGATGAAGCTGTCTTGTCCAGAATTCCAATGGCATCCTGTGTAAAAATATATACACGCTGCTTTGTAATTATCAGCCTATGAATTCCCCTCCAAGGACTATGAGGAATTTTAGGACAGGCTTCATGTCTTATTCACCTCAATATTCCAGGTCCTTGGCACAGGGCAGGTCCTGGGCTACTACTGAATCCAGATGAGGATTGCATGGTGCTCATAGCTTCTGGTAAGAGCAACTAGAGGGCAGCATGGAACCATTTGGTTCAATCATTTGCTCAACCATGTTTGACTCTCTGTAATCTCATGGACTACAACAAACCAGGTCTCCCTGCCCATTCGCAACTCCTGGAGCTTACACAAACTCATGTCCATTGAGTTGGTGATGCCATCCAACCATCTCATCCTCTGTCATCCCCTTATCCTCCCACCTTCAATCTTTCCCAGCACCAGGATCTTTTCAAATGAGTCAGATCTTCACATCAGATGGCCGAAGTATTAGAGCTTCAACTTCAGCATCAGTCTTTCCAATGAATATTCAGTACTGATTTCCTTTAGGATAGACTGATTGGATCTCCTTGCAGTCCAAGGGACTCTCAAGAGTCTTCTCCAACAGCACAGTTCAAAACCAATAGTTATTCGGTGCTCAGCTTTCTTTATAGTCCAACTCTCACATCCATACATGACTACTGGAAAAACCATTGCTTTGACTAGAGGGACCTTTGTTGGCAAAGTGATGTCCCTGCTTTTTAATATGGTAAGTTGGTCATAGCTTTTCTTCCAAGAACTAAGGGTCTTTTAATTTCATGGCTTCAGTCACCATCTGCAATGATTTTGGAGCCCAAAAATATGAAGTCTGCCACTGTTTCCATTGTTTCCCCATCTGTTTGCCATGAAGTGATGGGACCAGATATCATGATCTTAGTTTTCTGAATGTTGAGTTTTAAGCCAACTTTTTCACTCTTCTCTTTCACTTTCATCAATAGGCTCTTCAGTTCTTCTTAACTTTCTGCCATAAGGGTGGTGTCATCTGCATATCTGTGGTTACTGATAGTTCTCCTAGCAATCTTGATTCCAGCTTGTGCTTTATCCAGCCCACTAGGAATTGCTGTTCTCCAGGAATATAGGTCGCAGAGATTAAAGGAAGCCAGTCTCCTGTGGCCAAACTGGCTGAGAGCCTCACAGGCTATAAAGCTCCACAGGTGCCTCACTGTTCTGCAGGACCTCCTTTGAGGATGCTTCTCATATCTCCCTGTCACTGGTCAGCCCGCTCACTAGGTGTTTCCAGGTGGCTGCCTCAGAACTTTAATAGGAGCCAAATGCTCTTCCCAGCTTTTTATTCAGGGCAGAAGGGGGAGGCCATAGAGAGGGGGAAAAAAAATCCTCCTTAACATCTCCATTCTCATTTCTAATAAAAAACAGCCTTGCAATGAACTGCCTGCAGTATAATTGCTTCACTTTGAAATACAACTGGTAGCAGCATCAATATTTGATTTTTTAAAAAAGGCTCTTTGAACACTTTTAAATATTATAGGTAAAGGCAAAGACTCAGATTGCCTTTTCATCTTAGCAGCTGAAGCATTTTAAATGAAAAAATGATGCTAATGAGCAGAATAAGACTTCCCAGCAAATGATATCAGGTTACAATAAACCAAAATCATTTTGAGGTGGGAGAGGGGAGCAAGGGGTGGCAGGCAGTATCTGCACTAGGAAAGTTTTCTGTTTATTATCTCTTTAATGAGAGGTATACAGTGGAACCCTGCCAGAGTGATTTACTTCTAGATCATTGTGGGCTGTTTAGCTCCATCAGTGGGTGGTCTGGAAAAGGATCTGAGGAAACCTCATAAATTAACTACACAACTTCCTAGATAATGAGCCCAATATGTCAATTTCCGGTGATCAAAATAATTCAATTCAATAAATCACAGTTCTTTTTGTAAGGATATATACTTTTAATATGGAGAACTGCAAGGTCCTGGTCCTCCTGAGATAACTATGGGCCAGAATTAATGAAGGCATGGAGCTGTACTTACTATCTGGAGATATCCCATGGGGTTCGTGTGGCAGAGAGTATCTTTCAAGGACAATAAATTCCTTCATTACATTTCCATTACTGCATCAGTGTGGCAATCTCTGATTTACTTTTAACAAGAAGCCTGGTTATTCCTAAAAGTTGGTATTTAATGCTAATGAGTGCTTGCAAGTCAGATAGCTGTGTGTGTGTGCATGTGCATGTGCGTGTGTGTGTGTGTGTGTGTGTGTGTGTGTGTGTCTTGGGCTCAGGCAATCGACCAGGAAAGTCAGGAAGCTGTGAGGGCTCTAGGAAAGGTTTTGAAGGGCTGAGGTGACTCAAGCCAGACAGACAAATACANATCTTTCAAGGACAATAAATTCCTTCATTACATTTCCATTACTGCATCAGTGTGGCAATCTCTGATTTACTTTTAACAAGAAGCCTGGTTATTCCTAAAAGTTGGTATTTAATGCTAATGAGTGCTTGCAAGTCAGATAGCTGTGTGTGTGTGCGTGTGCATGTGCGTGTGTGTGTGTGTGTGTGTGTGTGTGTGTGTGTGTCTTGGGCTCAGGCAATCCACCAGGAAAGTCAGGAAGCTGTGAGGGCTCTAGGAAAGATTTTGAAGGGCTGAGGTGACTCAAGCCAGACAGACAAATACATACCCTGAAATCATACTTGAATAAAGAAGCTGAGGTTACTACTAGGTAAATAGTATCAAGTGTGAAATCTGAACTGAAGATGCATGGGATCTTTTATGTAAGGTAAGTGAAATTCAATCAAAAAACAAGAGTCCTGGATGGGAAAAGAGTGCAGGATCTAGGCTGGGAAGCAAGAAAAGACACTTGGAATTCATACTGATTTGGAGTTGCCCATACAGTGTATGAAGAACCAGGCATTCAGTAGCTCCTTTAAGAGCAAGGGCTTCATGGCCAGGTTTGCTTGATTCTATAATCTACATTCAAGAGTGAAAAGATAACTATATAATTTTAAATACAGAAGTAGATGGAAAAAATTTTTCACAAGTCTCCATGCAGGAGTAGTTGATCCTCTGACATGCTGCCCAATCGTGTTGGGAAGCTCTGATTTGGAGGGAAAAACCAGATAGGAGAGATGAGTTCACTAGTATCCTTCAGCTTGACTCTAGGGGAGAGGACAGGTATCATAGAGGAAAGAGAACAGCTCTTAAAGTCAGGTTCAAGCTGATTTATCTGCTCTTAGCTGGGTGGTATTGGGCAGGTTGCTCAACTTATCTGAGCTGTAGTTTCCTTAAATGTCATTTAATTTGTTTGGCAGTCTATCCATTTCAAAGGAGATTGGAAGATAAATAAACACCAGTTTGCTAATTTTTGCTTTTTTTCTATTTATTTCTTTAAAACCAGAGTGAAGAAAAAAAATAAAAATCAGGATTCTTTCCCTTGAAGCAATTCTTACCTAGAGAGGAACTTACTTAGGAAAGTAAAGAAAATGAAAGAGAAAGTGAAGTCATTCAAGCTATGTCTGACTCTATGTGACCCCATGGACTATAGCCTACCAGTCTTCTCCATCCATGGGATTTTCCAGACAAGAGTACTGGAGTGGGTTTCCATTTCCTCCTCCAGGGGATCTTCCCCACACAGGGATTGAACCCGGGTCTCCCACATTGCATACAGATGCTTTACTATCTGAGCCACCAGGGAAGCCCCAATTAAGATTGCTGTTAATTCAAGTAACTTGGAAATAAATTTGTGGAAAAAGAATATTTCCATAAGTCAAAAGGTTGTAATAATAATACATTAATTGGGGTGTTTATTTAAGGTGAGAAATGGATTGTGCCAAATTCAAATTATTGCCAGAAGTCCCTGATGGGCAACACAGGCAATGCCTATCAATTTTTCTTGTCTTTGAAATGAGACTTTCCTGGTTGTCTAGAAGTTATGGGAGGTGGCTTGACAAGGAGTTTTCAGATTTAATTAAAAAAAAAAAATAGATCTTTTTCAGTTTTTGATACTTATCTTGGTCTTTACTAAATTCAACTAGTGTACACCAGATATTTACTATCTGTAAGTTTGTTTTATATGTTATGTCATTTAATCATCATAATGATTAGATGAAAATTATTTAATTATGACTCTATGTTTTTAAAGATGAAAACACTGAGGCTCAGGTAGGTTAAGAACTTAAGCAGAGGGACAGCAAATAACAGGAGAGGGGAACACCATATTCATGCCTTTGGATGGATTCTATGTCTCACATTGTTTATTGCATTTCATATTTCTTCCTCAGTGATTTCTGGATTTGATCCTCTTAGATTTTTAAAATAATCTTTAAATTTCGGAATAAGTTTAGGTTTAGGGAAAAGTTGCAAAGAGAGAATAGAGAGTTCTTGTATCAGTTCAGATCAGTTCAGTCGCTCAGTGGTGTCCGACTCTTTAGGACCTCATGAATCGCAGCACGCCAGGCCTCCCTGTCCGTCACCATCTCCCGGAGTTCACTCAGACTCACGTCCACTGAGTCAGTGATGCCATCCAGCCATCTCATCCTCTGTTGTCCCCTTCTCCTCCTGCCTCCAACCCCTCCCAGCATCAGACTCTCTTCCAGTGAGTCAACTCTTCGCATGAGGTGGCCAAAGTACTGGAGCTTCAGCTTTAGTATCATTCCTTCCAAAGAAATCCCAGGGCTGATCTCCTTCAGAATGGACTGGTTGGATCTCCATGCAGTCCAAGGGACTCTCAAGAGTCTTCTCCAACACCACAGTTCAAACACATCAATTCTTCGGCACTCAGCCTTCTTCACTGTCCAACTTTCACATCCATACAGGACTACTGGAAAAACCATAGCCTTGACTAGACAGACCTTAGTCAGGAAAGTAATGTCTCTGCTTTTGAATATACTATCTAAGTTGGTCATAACTTTTCTTCCAAGGAGTACGCGTCTTTTAATTTCATGGCTGTGGTCACCATCTGCCCCAAAAAGTAAAGTGTGACACTGTTTCCACTGTCTCCCATCTATTTCCCATGAAGTGATGGGACCGGATGGATGCCATGATGTTTGTTTTCTGAATGTTGAGCTTTAAGTCAACTTTTTCACTCTCCACTTTCACTTTCATCAAGAGGCTTTTTAGTTCCTCTTCACTTTCTGCCATAAGGGTGGTGTCATCTGCATATCTGAGGTTATTGATATTTCTCCCGGCAATCTTGATTCCAGCTTGTGTTTCTTCCAGTCCAGCGTTTCTCATGATGTACTCTGCATATAAGTTAAATAAGCAGGGTGACAATATACAGCCTTGACGTACTCCGTTTTCTATTTGGAACCAGTCTGTTGTTCCATGTCCAGTTCTAACTGTTGCTTCCTGACCTACATACAGATTTCTCAAGAGGCAGGTCAGGTGGTCTGGTATTCCCATCTCTCAGAATTTTCCACAGTTTATTGTGATCCACACAGTCAAAGGTTTTGGCATAGTCAATAAAGCAGAAATATATTTTTTTCTGGAACTCTCTTGCTTTTTCCGTGATCCAGCAGATGTTGACAATTTGATCTCTGGTTCCTCTGCCTTTCCTAAAACCAGCTTGAACATCAAGAAGTTCACAGTTCACATATTGCTGAAGCCTGGTTTGGAGAATTTTGAGCATTACTTTACTAGCATGTGAGATGAGTGCAATTGTGCGGTAGTTTGAGCATTCTTTGGCATTGCCTTTCTTTGGGATTGGAATGAAAACTGACCTTTTCCAGTCTTGTGGCCACTGCTGAGTTTTCCAAATTTGCTGGCATATTGAGTGCAGCACTTTGACAGCATCATCTTTCAGGATTTGAAATAGCTCAACTGGAATTCCATCACTTCCACTAGCTTTGTTCGTACTGATGCATTCTAAGCTCCACTTGACTTCACATTCCAGGATGTCTGGCTCTAGATAAGTGATCACACCATCGTGATTATCTTTTTTTGTACAGTTTTGTGTATTCCTGCCACCTCTTCTTATTATCTTCTGCTTCTGTTATCCCCACCCAAATTTCTTTAATGTTAACATCTTATATAACCACTGTACCCTTGTCACAGCTAAGAAATTAACATTGGTACATCACTACTAACTAAACTATAGGTTTTATTTGGATTTCATCAGATTTTCCACTTGTGCCATTTTTCTGTTACAGAATGCAATCTAGGATCAGTGCAGTTCAGTTGCACAGTCATGTTTGACACTGCAAACCCATGGATTGCAGCCTGCTGTGCTACCTTATTCATCACCAACTTCCAAAGCTTGCTAAATTGCATGTCTATCAAGTCGATGTTGCCATCCAACCTTCTCACCCTCTGTCATCGCCTTCTACTCCTGCCTTCAATCTTTTTCCAGCATCAGAGTCTTTGCAATGAGTCAGATTAGGTGGCCAAAGTATTAGAGCTTCAACTTCAGCATCAATCCTTCCTGTGAATGTTCAGAACTGATTTCCTTTGGGATTGACTGGTTTGATCTCATTGTTGTCCAGGGGACTCTCGGGAGTCTTCCCCAACACCACAGTTAAAAAGCATCAATTCTTTGGCTCTCAGCTTTCTTTATGATCCAACTCTCACATACATACATGACTATTGGAAAAACCGTAGCTTTGACTAGGTGGACTTTTGGCAGCAAAGTAATGTCTCTGCTTTTTAATATGTTGTTTAAGTTTGCCATAGCTTTTAATCCAGGAACAAAAGACTTTTAATTTCATGGCTGCAGTCAACATCTGTAGTGATTTTGGACCCCAAGAAAATGAAAGTGTCAGTGTATCCATTGTTTTCTGGCCTACTTGCCATGAAGGAACAGGACAAGACTCCATGATCTTCGTTTTTTGATTGTTGAGTTTTAAGACAGCTTTTTCACTCTCCTCTTTCACTTTCATCAAGAGGCTCTTTAGTTCCTCTTCACTTTCTGTCATAAGGGTGGTGACATTTGCATACCTGATGTTATGGATATTTATCTGTGAAATCTTAATTTCAGTTTATGCTTCATCCAGTCTGGCATTTCACATGATGTATGCTGCACATAAGTTAAATAAGCAAGGTGACAACACAGCCTTAAAATACTTGTTTCTCAATTTGGAACCAATCTTTTGGGATTGTAATAAAAATTGTCATTTTCCAGTCCTGTGGCCACTGCTGAGTTTTCCAAATTTGCTGGCATATTGAGTGTAGCACTTTCACATCATCTTTTAGGATTTGAAATACCTGTAATTCCATCACCTCCACTAGCTTTGTTCATAGTGATGCTTCATAAGGCCTAATGGATTTTGCACTCCAAGATGTCTGTTTCTAGGTGATTGATCATACTATTGTGGTTATCTAGGTCATGAAGATCTTTTTTGTATAATTCTTCTGTGTATTCTTGCCATCTCTTCTTAATAGCTTCTGCTTCTGTTAGGTCCATAGCATTTCTGTCCTTTATTGAGCCCATCTTTTCATGAAGTGTTCCCTTGGTATCTCTAATTTTCTTGATGAGATCTCTAGGTTTTCCCATTCTATTGTTTTCCTCTATTTCTTTGCATTGGTCACTGAGGAAGGCTTTCTTATCTCTCCTTGCTATTCTTTGGAACTCTGCATTCAGATTGATATGTCTTTCTTTTTCTCCTTTGTCTTTAGCTTCTCTTCTTTTATCAGCTATTTGCAACACCTCCTCAGATAACCATTTTGCCTTTTTGCATTTCTTTTTTTGGGGGATGGTTTTGATCACTGCCTCCTGTACAATGTTACAAACCCCTATCCATAGTTCTTCAGGCACTCTATCTATCAGATCTAATCCCTTGAATCTATTTGTCGCTTCCACTGTATAATTGTAAGGGATATGATTTAAGTCGTACCTGAATGATGTAATGGTTTTCCCTACTTTCTTCAATTTAAGTCTGAATTTGACAATAAGGAGTTTATGATCTGAGCCACAGCCAACTTCTGGTCTTGTTTTTGCTGACTATATAGAGCTTCTCCATCTTTGGCTACAAATATATAATCAGTCTCATTTTGGTATTGATTATCTGGTGATGTCCATGTGTAAAGTCATCTCTTGTATTGTTGTAAAATGGTTTTACTATGACCAATGCATTCTCTTGGCAAAACTTTTTTAGCCTTTACCCTGTTTCATTTTGCACTCCAAGGTCAAACTTAACTGTTATTCCAGGTATCTCTTGAATTCTTACTTTTGCCTTCCAGTTCTCTATGATGGAAAGGACATCTTTTTTTGGTGTTGGTTCTAGGAGGTCTTGTAGGTCTTCATAGAACCATTCAACATCAGCTTCTTCAACACTAGTGGTTGATTAGCATCATTGTTTTTGAGACTGCACCAACGTACTACATTTTGGACTCTTTGTTGACTATGAGGACTACTTCAGTTCTTCTAAGGGATTCTTGCCCACGAAGTAGATATAATGGTCATCTGAATTAAATTCACCCATTCTATTTCATCTTAGTTCACTGATTCCTAAAGTATTGATGTTCACTCTTGCTGTTTCCTGTTTGGTCACTTCCAATTTACCTTGATTCATGGACCTAAAGTTGCAGGTTCCTATGAAATATTGTTTTTAACAACCTTGGGCTTTACTTCCATTAACAGTCGCATACACAACTGGGCATTGTTTTCACTTTGACTCAGCCTTTTCATCCCTTCTGGAGCTATTTCTCCACTCTTCTCCAGTAAGATATTGTACACCTACCAACCTGGGGAATTCATCTTTCAGTGTCATGTCTTTTTGCCTTTTCATACTGTTCATGGGGTTCTCAAGGCAAGATTACTGAAGTGATTTGCCATTCCCTTCCCTTCTGGTCCCTTCCCAGTGGACCACATTTGTCAGAACTCTCCACCATGACCTGTCCATCTTGGGTGACCCTACACAACATGGCTCATAATTTCATTGAGTCAGACAAAGCTGTGATCTAACTGACTGTGAGTTTTAATTTGTTTCCATTTCATTTGGGAGATGGTTGGCATAGGAATATATATCTATATCTATATATATATCTGTTCAAGTGTGTATCCTCNTACCTTTCCCCAATTAGGGATAAATTTAAAGGCTAATATTTTTATATGCTGTACTCACTTGTAAAAATGAACTAGTTTTTTGCTTGTTTTTTTTTTTTATAATTTTAATTTTGGTAGAAGCAATTCTGAAAACTTATTGCAAATGATAGTTTCATTTTGTCTAGGAATGTTGGCTTGCTTTTACCGTGGCAATGAAGATTTGAAATTGGGATTCAGCTTTCAAAAGTAACTCCATCACTGTCTTCTTTCAAGAATGGAAAATTTCAAGTCAGTTTTGGGCTTTAGTATTCACTGCACCAAACATTTCTGAAGTTTCCACACTTGCCTATAAATAAGACATTCCATCATCTTTAAAATGTCAAGTCTTCTGATAAATTGAATTTCATAAAATATTGCTCTATTGATCTTCGTGCATATCTTTCTATTGAAAATGTCTGAGTGAGACTTTTCTGTTGTGTACTTACACAGATAGAGCCATTTATGATGTTAGGTCCCTGACTCTAAATTCGGGACCTGGCATTACATCAAATCCAAACTGATAATAGGGACATTTTCCTCACTGCTGCCATATTAACTTTGTAGTAAAATTTCTTTAATGTTTTCAAAATAATGTAGAAATGAGCCCTGTGACTCTACACTGTGGTTAGTACATAGTACATAGTGGGTATGTAATTTGTGCTTCCTTTTGTCTTAGAACAAAAGAAAGTCAAACTTGTTTCAGAACTCAATTTTGAGAGATCATTGCATTTAGAAAAATGCTATTGAGGAAAACTAATGACAGGACCAGACTGAACGGGAAAAATTCAAAACAAACTGTTTCTTTCCACACCAACTTTCCAGGGCTGCTCTCAAAATAGTCTGCAGTTATGTCCAGGTTCTTTCTATTAAAAAAGAGAGAGAGAGAGAGAATAACATTTTCATATCTTTATAATGAATGTCATCTGCTCTTGCCATTTGTTAGGGCAACTCAATGAGAAAATATTATTTGGATTGCTGTTGTTATTCAGTCACTCAGTCATATCCAACTCTTTGTGACCTGATGGACTGTAGTACACCAGGCTTCCATCCCTGTCCTTCACTTTCTTGGAGTTTTCTCAAACTCAGGTCTGTTGAGTCAATGATGCCATCCAACATCTCATCCTCTGTTGCCCTCTTCTCCTCCTGCCCTCAATTTTTCCCTGCATCAAGCTCCTTTCCAATGAGCTGGCTCTTTGCATTGGGTGGCCAAAGAATTCGAGCTTAAGCTTCAGCATCCATCTACCAATGAATATTCAGAGTTGATTTCCTTTAGGATTGACTGGTTTGATCTCCTTGCTGTCCAAGAGATTTTCAAGAGTCTTCTCCAACACCACAGTAAGAAAGCATCAATTCTTCAGTGCTCAGCCTTCTTTATGGCCCAAATCTCACATCTGTACATGACTACTGGAAAAGCCATAGCTTTGACTTTATGGACTTTGTCAGCAAAGTAATATCTATGCTTTTAATATGCTGTCTAGTTTTGTCACAGCTTTTCTTCCAAGGAGCAAGTGTTTTTGTTTGTTTGTTTTGATTTGATTTGTTTTTTAATTTCATGGCTGCAGTCACTGTCCACAGTGATTTTGGAGTCTAAGAAGATAAAGTCTATCACTGTTTCCATTTTTTCCCATCTATTTGCCCTGAAGTTATGGGACCAATTACCATGATCTTCATTTTTGTCTGCTGAAGTTTAAGCCAGATTTTTCATTCTCCTCTTTCACTTTCATCAAGAGGCCCTTTAGTTTTTCTTCAGAAAGTGATATCACTTTTTTAGAGTGATATCATCTGCATATCTGAGATTATTGATATTTCTCCCAGCAGTCTTGATTCCAGCTTGTGCTTCATCTAGCCCAGCATTTTGCATGATGTACTCTGCATATAAGTTAAGTAAGCAAGGTGACAATATACAGCTTTAACATACTCCTTTCCCAGTTTTGAACCAGTCCATGGTTTTATGTCCTGTCCTAACTGTTGCTTCTTGGCCTGCATACAAGTTTCTCAGGAGGCAGGTAAGGTGGTCTGGTATTCCAATCTCTTTCAGAATTTCCCACAGTTTGTGTGTGTGTGTGTGTGTGTGTGTGTGTGTGTGTGTGTGAATGTGTGTGTGTGTGAGTGTGTGTGTGTGATGCACACAGTCAAAGGCTTTAGTGTAGTCAATGAGACAGAAGTAGATGTTTTTCTGGAATTCCTTTGCTTTTTCTATGATCCAATAGATGTTGCCGATTTGATCTCTGGTTCCTCTGCCTTTTCTAAGTCCAGCTGTACATCTGAAGTTTTGTTTCACATACTGTTGAAGCCTAGTTTGAAGGATTTTGAGCGTTACCTTGGTAGCATGTGAAATGAATACAATTGTGCAGTAGTTTGAACATTCTTTGGCATTGCCTTTATTTGATATTGGAATGAAAACTGACCTTTTCCAGTCCTTTGGCCACAGCATTGTCTTTTAGGATTTGAAATAGCTCAACTGACTAGTATTAATATTTAGCTTGTTCATAATATTTTAAAAGGGTGAATGGCTTTCTTTGGGATAATACCCCAGGATCCATTGGATGCTAGAGCGATGGGGGCACTAAAAGGGGAGTTTTGCCACCATTAGCCAAACTGTGTCCTTCATCCAACATACTATGCTGTCTCCATGCTCTTTCTTCACTGGGATGGACTCATGTGCTTCAGGGCAACCTCAAGAGCAAACTCTTGTGGGTGGCCCACACATAGATGTGGGATTGAAACCACACAGCTGTACTCCAGAAGACATGCAGCTAAGAAAGAAAAGCTGAAATCACTTCTCACAGTTTCCCAAGTAATGAACTGACACCCCTGTGACTGTCCTTGTAAACTCATTGCCTACAGAAGATCTAAATGGACAATGGATGCTCTTGCAACCAAGATGCAAATAACTTTAAGCTTTAGCATTTGGTGACTTTGTGGGCACATACACATGAGGGTTGGGCCAGGACAGAGTCATAGTTGATCCCATAACACCAACAGCAGGTTCAGATTCATGATTGTTGCAATCCTGAGACTTGACTTCAATGGAATCTGTGCTGGTAGCCTGCTGAAAATAACACCTACAGTCAATTGCTGTTAAACCATACTTAAGGTGGGACTGAGAGAAGTCCTGACAATAGTATAATCTGACAGTCACACAACAAGTGAAAGGTGACAAGAGAATATACCCACAGTTGAATAGCTCCACAAAAAGAATACTCAGCACCTTCCCTCCCAGATGGAGCCTCAGTTTCACCTACCTATCACTGCAGATCAAAAACACAAAGAAACTGATATGAAGGCTTCAGCTCCAAAAACTAAGGAGCAGAACCCACCTCTGACAGGGCAGTGACAATCACATAGTGAAAGAAGAGGCCCTTCTCAATACCCAGAGCAAGCTTGGTCACAATATGTCATGCCTCCTACAAAGGGGATAATGGCCAGCATAGACTGAGTAAAAAGGTGGCAGACATCAATATCATAAAAAAAAACCTCACACCAAAAACCATGTAGGCTACACAGATATGTTCCCAGATAAAATAGTCTTCCAAGGAAGTCTGAAGATGTGATATCAGGCAGAACAACCTCAGCGCATTTAACGTTGAAGACAAACAGATCTTGAGTTCATGAGCTCCACAGGGCTGGGTGAAACAGAAACTCCGCTCTTGGAGGATGCACACAAGTTCTCATATACACTGGAACCCAGCACAAAGCAGTATCTGCATAGGAACCTGGGCTACACCTACCTAAGGGTCTTAGGGGTTTTCCTGGAGAGGTGAAAGTCAACTATCACTCTCTGTGAGGGCAAGGACACTGGTAGCAGAAGCTCCAGGGGATATTGATCAGAGTGAGATCTCCTAGAGGTCCACATTTCAGCACCAAGACCAAGCCACCCCTAAACCTACAGGCTCAAGAGCTAGAAAGCCTCTGACCAAAAAACCACCAAGACAGGAACACAGTCCCACCCATCAAAAGACAGGCTACCTAAAGTCATACAGAGTTCAAAGGCATCTCAAAAACACCATTTGACACTTCCCTGCCTATCAGAGGGACAAGATCCAGTTCCACCAATGAAAGAGCAGGAACCAAGAAACCTACACAAGACCCTGGATCAACCTCACTTAGCAGGGAGCAGACATCAGAAGCAAGAGGAATTATTATGTTGCAGCCCATGGAAAGTAGACCATAATCACCAAAATTCAGACAAATGAGTCAACAGAGAAATATGCTTCAAACAAAGGAACAAGGTAAATATGTGGAAGAATAACCAAATGAAGCAGAGATAAGCAATGTATCTGAAAACAAATTCAAAGAAATAATAATAAAAATGATCCAAAATCTCAGAAAAAGGTGTGAAAGCACAGAGAATGAAGATACAAGTAAAGTTTAACAAGAAGTTAGAAAATTTAAAGAACAAACCAACAGAGATAAACAATACAATAACTGACATGAAAAATATACTAGAAGGAGTTAATCGCAGAATAACTGAGGCAAAAGAATAAGTGAACTGGATACACAGTAGTGGAAATCACTGCCACAGAATAGGATAAAGAAGAAAGAAATGGAAAGGAATGAGGACAGATTCACTCAGAGATTTCTAGGACAATATCAAATGCATTAACATTTGCATTATATTGGTCCCAGAGGGATAGAGAAAGATAAAGGGTCTGAAGTAGTTATAATCAAAAACTTCCCTAATGTGGGAAAGAAAATAATCAGTAAAGTCCAGGAAGTGCAGAGTCCCATACAGGATAAACCCAAACAGAAACAAGTTAAAACACATATTAATCAAGCTAACAAAAATTAAACACAAAGAAAAACAAATATTAAAAGCAACAAGGGAAAAGTCAGCTAATAATATACAAGGGAATCCACATAAGGTTAACAGCTGATCTTTCAACAGAAATTCTGCAGGCCAGAGTGGAGTGGCAGAATATATTTGAAGTAATGAAAGAGAAAAACCTACAACCAAGAAAATTTGGTACCATCAGATGAGCTTTTGGAGAAGGCAATGTCACTCCACTCCAGTACTCTTGCCTGGAAAATCTCAGGGACGGGGGAGCCTGGTGGGCTGCTGTCTATGGGGTCGCACAGAGTCAGACACAACTGAAGTGACTTAGCAGCAGCAGCAGCAGCAGATCAGCTTTGCCACAAATGCTAAAGGAACTTCTCTAGTCAGGAAATACAAGAGAAGGAAAAGACTTATAAAAACAATTAAAAATGGTAATAGGAATATAAATATTGATAATTACCTTAAATGTAAATGGATTAAATATTTCAACCAAAAGGCACAGAATGGCTCAATGGATACAAAAATAAGAGCTGTATATATGCTATCTGTGAGACCCATTTCAGACCCAGGGACACACACAGATTGAAAATGAGGGGATGGAAAAAAGATATTCCATGCAAATGGAAATCAAAAGAAAGTTGAAGTAGCAATACTTTTATCAGACTAAATAGACTTTAAAATAAAGACTGTTAAAATAGACAAAGAAAGGACACTACATAATGATCAAGGGATCAATCCAAGAAGGTATAAAAATTCTAAATATTTATGGACCCAACATAGGAGCACCTCAATACATAAGCTAAGTCGTATCTGACTCTGCTTGACCCCATTGAAGGCAGCCCACCAGGCTCTCCCGTCCCTGGGATTTTCCAGGCAAGAACACTGGAATGAGCTGCCATTTCCTTCTCTAATGCAGGAAAGTGAAAAGCGAAAGGGAAGTCTCTCAGAGTCGTGTCCGACTCTTCATGACCCCATGGACTTCAGTCTACCAGGCTTCTCCGTCCACGGGATTTTCCAGGCAAGAGTACTGGAGTGGGGTGCCATCGCCTTCTCTGACCTCAATACATAAGGCAAAGGTTAATATGTAATAACATATATAATACTAACATATATACATATAAATGTATATAATAACACTAATAACAATAAAGCAAATCCATAAAAGGGGAAACCAACAGCAACGCAATAGTGGATGAGTTTAACACCCAACTTAGGCCAATGGAAATGTCCTCCAGACAAAATTATTAAGGAAACACAAGTTGCAAATAATACAAGACTTAATTGATATTTAAGTAGACTTAATTGATATTTAAGTAGACTTAACTGATATTTACAGGATATTTCATATAGAAGTAGCAAAGCACGCTTTCTTCTTGATAGCACGTAAAACTTTCTTCAGGACAGATTACATCATAGGTCACAAAAAAATCCTTGAAGTTTAAGATAATTGAAATCATCTCAAGGATCTTTTCTGGCCACAAGGCTATGAGGTTAGATATCAGTTACTGGGGGAAAAATAAACCTTAATAAACACAAACACATGGAGGCTAAACAGTGTGCTACTAAATAACCAAGAGATCACTGAAGAAATTAAAGAGAAAATTAAAAAAAAAAAAAAANGACAAATCACAGTGAAAACATGATGAACCAAAATGCATGGGATGCAGTAAAAGCAGCTCTAAGAGGAAAGTTAATAGTAATAATATCCTATTTCAAGAGGCAAGAAAAATCTCAAATAAATAATCTAACCTTATACCTAAAGCAATTAGAGAAAGAAAAACAAAAACCCAGTTAGGAGAAGGAACAAAATCCTAAAGATCAGTTCAGAAATAAATGAAAAAGAAATGAAGGAAACAATAGCAAAGATCAATAAAACTAACAGCTGGTTCTTTGAGAAGATAAGCAAAGTTATGAACTGTTACCAGGCTCATCAAGAAAACAAGAGAGAAGACTCATATCAATCAAATTAGAAATAAAAAAGGAAAATTTGCAGCTTATACCACAGAAATGCAAAGGATCATAAGAGATTACTAGAAGCAACTATATGCCAATAAAATGGACAACTTGGAAGAAATGAATAAATTCTTAGAAAAGTATAACTTTCCAAGACTCAACCCGAAGAAAATAGAACCTATGAATAAATCAATCATAAGTACTAAAATTGAAATGGGGATCAAAATCTTCCAACAAGCAAAAGTTCAGGGCCATGTGGCTTCAAAGGTAAATTCTATCAAACATTTAGAAAAGAACTAGCATCTATTGTTCTCAAACTCATCCAAAAATTTTTTCAAAGACAGAACACTCCCAAACTTATTCTACAAGCCCACCATCACCTTGACACCAAAATGAGACAAAGACATCACACACAAAAAATATATATATATATAGAACAATATTACTGATGAAAATAAATTTAAAAATCCTCAACAAAATTGTAGCAAGCATAGTCCAAAAACACATAAAAGGGATCATGCATTATCATCAAGTTGTGTTTATCCTAGGGATGCAGGCATTCTTCAAAATCCACAAATCAGTCAACTTGATATACCATGTTAACAAACTGAAGGATAAAAACCATACGGCCATCTCAATAGATGCAGAAAAACCTTTTGACAAAATTCCACACCCATTTATAATAAAAACTCTTCTGAAGTGGATATCCAGGGAACCTACCTCAACATAATAAATGCCATATATGACAAACCCACAATCAACACTATTCTCAGTGGTGAAAACCTGAAAACATTTCCTCTAAGATCAGGAATGAGACAAGGATGTTCACTCTTGCTACTATTGTTCAATGTAGTGTTGGATGTCCTAGCCATGACAATAAGATAATAAAAAGAAATAAAATGGATTCAAATTTGAAAAGAAGATGTAAAACTGTCAGTTAGCAGATGTCATGATCCTATACTTAGAAAAGCCTAGAAGTACCATCAGAAAATTTATAGAGGTAATCAATGAATTTAGTAAAGTTGTAGGATACAAGAGTAATGTACAAGAATCTCTTGCATTCCTATACACTAACAATGAAAAATCATAAAGTGGAATTAAGGAAACAATCCTACTTAGCATTGAAACAAAAAGAATAAAATACCTTTGAATAAACTTACCTAAAGAAACAGAAGACCTGTATGCTGATAACTATAAGACACTAATGAAAGAAATCAAAGATGACACAAACAGATGGAGAGATATATTGTGCTTTTGGATTGGAAGAAACTGAAAGCAGTCTACAGATTCAATGCAATCTGTATCAGATAACCAAAGGCGTTTTTCACAGAACTAGAACAAAATTTTTACAATTTGTGTGGAAACATGAAAGACCCGAAATAGACAAAGCTATCTTGAGAAAAAATTTTAAAAATAGAGCTGAAGAAACAATGTTCTCTGACTTAAGACTATACTACAAAGATAGTCATCAAGATATGATACTGGCACAATACCAGAAATAGTGATTAATGAAACAGGAAAGAAAACCCACAGACAAGCTAACACAGCTAATGGGCACCTGACATTTGCCAAAGGAGGCAAAAATGTACCACGGATAAAAGGTAGTCTCTTCAATAAAGAGTGCTCAGAAAACTGGACAGCTACATGTAAAAGAATGATATTAAAACACTTCTTAACTGCAAGTAGGAAAATGAACTCAAAATGCATTAAATACCTAAATATAATGCCAAAGAATGAAACTCTTAGAGAAAGACATAGAACAGTCTTTGACATACAAATATTTAACATAATCACAGCAAGGTCCTCTTTGACAACCCCCCCCCCCCACCTTCTAGAGTAATGGAAATAAAGGAAAAATAAACAAAGGGGTCCTAATTAAATTTAAAAGATTTTTGCACTGAAAAGTAAGCCATAAACAAAACAAACAAACAAACAAAAACAAAAAAAAAAACAGCCCTCAGAATAAGAGAAAATATTTGCAAATGAAGTAACTGACAAAACATTAATCTTTTAAATATATAAAAGAAACTCATGGAGTTCAATATCAAATAAACAACCCAATAAAAAAATGAGTGAGTGACCTAAATAGATATTTCTCCAAAGAAGACATACAGATGACCAACAAATACATAAAAGGGTGCTCAACATCACTAATTACTAGAGAAATGCACATCAAAAGCACAGTGAGATACCACCTCACACTGGTTAGAATGGTCAGCATCAAAAAATCTACAAACAACAAATGCTGGAGAAAGTGTGGAGAGAAGGGAACATCCTACACTGTTGGTCGCAATATAAATTAGTTTAAAAAACTAAAAATAGAGCTACCATATAATCCAGCAATCTCATTCCTGGGCATATATCCAGAGAAAACTATAATTTGAGAAGATGTGTGCACCCAACCTAAATGTTCATCAACAGAGGAATAGATGAAGAAGATATAGTACATATATACAGTGCAACATTGCTCATGCATAAAAAAGAATGAAATAATGCCACTTGCAGCAACATGAATGGACTTGGAGATTGTGGTACTGAATGAAGTAAGTCAGACAGAAAGACAGAAGTCATATAATATTGCTTATATGTGGAATCTTAAGGGTACAAATGAACTTATTTACAAAATGGAAATAGAGTACCAAATTTATAAAACAAATGTAAGGTTACCAGTGGGCAACTGGGGGAGGGATAACTTGGGAGATTGGCATTGACATATACACACTACTATATATAAGATAGATAACTAGTCCCAAGCATCCTGCTTGGGTCTGGTGCAAGGAGAGGACCCAGAGAGATGGTATGGGGTGGGAGATGGGAGGGGATTCGTGTTTGGGAACGCATGTACACTCGTGGTGAATTAATGTCAATGTTTGGCAAAACCAATACAGTAATGTAAAGTAAACTAAAGTAAAAATAAAAATTAAAAATAAAAAGATAGATAACTAGTAAGAACCTACTTAATAGCACAGGGAATTTTTAAATACTTTGTAATGACCTAAATGGTAATATAATCTAAACAAGAGGGGATATATGTGTATATATAACTAACTCACTCTGCTGTATAGCAGAAACTGACAAAACATTGTAAATCAACTATACTTCAATAAAAAAGATTAATTTAAAAAGAACACATATTGTCTAAACTAAGTAAATCTCAAGGATTTCACATGTAGTCGAAGAAAATATTATTAATAGGATATCTCACATATGTTTTTAAATCCATGAGTACTTACTGTATAGTTACAGGACATCTGAATAAACATCAACTTATATTTGGAAATACTTGATATGAGTTTATATTTCATAAAAGTTATAGTAGAGAAAGTAGATTCTTACTCCTAGATTATAAACATACTTAGAAATTTCCCAATAACTGAATTGAGTGTAAGGTTTTACTTGAATCTCCCCGGGACCCATCAGTTGTATGTGTTTGGTTAATATGTGCCAAGTTCAGTGTGAGGTTCACAGGCGACTCTCCCAGGACTCCACTGACATCAGAAGAGGACTATTGGCACAACCTGCAAGTCCTCCAGATTCAGTGTCTTCTGGAAGTCAGGTATAGCTGGCTGGCTTGTGGGCTTGGCAGTTGATTGGGTGACAGGACCAAATCTATTTTAGAACAGGACAACTCAAGATGACACAGAAAGTGAAGTCTTACAGGATTTCACACTTTGTTAGAACGTTTTATTCCATCACTAGATGATATCATTTAGATGGCATTGCATAAAACACACCTTGACCACATAATAATGGTCATGATAGCTGTAAAATCACATCTAACATCTTTATACAAAGGAAATAGTCCAGTGCTTAATCATTTGTTCATGTTGAAGCTTTAAAGCATTGACGTTTTCCCAAGGCCTTGTGCTAAGGAATGGGTGCCCAGGGCTGAGCTGTTTTTGCTTCTGCTCCGGAGGGAGAATCAATAAACAGACAATCATGGTAGAATGTGCTAGAAGGTTTGATGGAGGGAATCACAGAAGTGAGGCTTCCAGCTACAGCTGTGTAGGGAGGAAAATATGGGGAAATTTTCTTGGAGAAAGTAACCTATGATGAGACTGTTGATGAAACAGAAGCTCTGAAGTCTCATGTTGACAGGTCAAAGAGTTGAGGGGAGGCAGGTCCTGGGAGTCATGAACTCCATTTCCCACCTCCTGCAAGTGGCAGTCATGCATCAGTTGTTTGAACTGGGTACTTTTTGATTCACAAAATCAAAAACATAGATAGAGAGTTTGTGACAGGAAGTGCTGAATCTGGAGTTGTAAGGAAATTGAAAACCATTAAGTGGCCAGAGCCAGGGAGAGTTAACAAATGGAGAGAGGTCTAGGGACAAGTAGTGACAGACCTTGCTTTCCATTTTCCAAAACTGGGGGAAATGTTAGTAGTGGCTGGATTGAGAGCCCTGCTGAGGGTTTCGCATCTCAGGTTTCCTCCCTACCTAGCAGCCTCCTCTGTCCTCTATCCTTCAAGACAGGATTCTGGCCTTCAGATGAACACTGAATGGTTTTATAGCTTAAAAAATTAAATCACTCCACAAATAATTCATTACAAATTCTGTGCCCATGAACTGTATTAATAGTGATTAAGAAACCAGTTTTCTAAGTTCAATTAGCAAAACTGCAAGTATTCACAGAGGCTTATACTGGAAAACTGGGGAAAACATGCAGGTGTGCAAATGCGACCTACCTGCTGCAGAAGAACTTGAAAAATGCCTCCCATTCAGCAAGTGCTTTCCTTGTATTGCCATTTTCTTTTTGGGTGACAAATGCAGCTGATGATGAGGCTAGTGGAACTTTAGGCTTGGACTCAGACTCTTAAGTCAGGATTCCCAGACTTGCCTGTTGAATTACTGCTTGTGAATTTATAGATTCCTCAGCCCCACTTCTGGTGATTCAAGTTCAGAGAGTTTAGATATGGGGCTTAGAAATCTATAGCTTGAAAAGTAACTCATATGACTCTTGTCATAAGACAAGTTTTGGGAATGTGCTCCAAGTAGAAACTGGAGCTGATCATGGCTGTGAAATGCCATCTGTGGGGATGGATAATAATGAGACATGGGGATGTCATTTACTAGTCCTTTCTGGTTTGTTTTTGCCAGAGATAATGTAGAAGACTATCTCTCTCTGTGGATTCTGAATGAGTAGTAGTTTAATCCAGTAAACATGAAAACAAGAAGAAGGCATCAGGACTTGCTAATTAATTCTCTCTCTTTTATATAAATAAGAGAAAACAAATAGCTTTGGGAATGTAATTATAGAAACCCAACCTGGATTTCTGGAACATTCTTGGTATTCTTGCAAATAAAACCTTCTTTGACAAGAAAAGAGGAGAGTTTGTGACTTAAATGTCTTCCTGGCTTATAGAACTTTTAGGATAAAAAAAGACACTGGAGAAAATGGAGTTTAGCACCTTCATAGTGTGGATGAAAGTCTGCTAACTCAGAGAGATGAGGCACCTGCCCAAGATCACTCCAGTGATGAAATGAGTTATCTAAAGACAGGAGAAGTGACACCATGTTTCCTGAATCTTGGCTTCTGGCTTCCAGTGACTCCTTCTGGCACAACTATAGCCTCTAAGACATTCTCATTATATGGCTACAATATGCTAGAGAGCAGGGAAGGAAGGAAGAGCTTTAATTTGTTTCAATAAATATTAAATAAGAACCTAATATATTAGAGGAATTTGGTGGCATTGTAGATATGTTGTTGTTGTTTAGTCAGTAGATCATCTCCTAATCTTTGTGACCCTATGAACTGCAGCACAACAGGCTCCCCTGTCCTTCAAAATCCCCTAGAGTTTGTTCAAATTCATGTCCACTGAGTTGGTGATACTATCTAACCATCTAATTCTCTGCCACCCACTTCTACTTTTGCCTTCAATCTTTCCCAGCATCAGGGTCTTCATCTGTTCATGCCAGGTGGCTAAAGGATGGGAGCTTCAGCTTCAGCATCAGTCCTTCCAATGAATGTGAAAGTGCAAGTCTCCAGTCGTGTCTGACTCTTTGTAACCCCATAGATTATACAGTCCATGAAATTCACCAGGCCAAAATACTGGAGTGAGTAGCCATTTCCTTCTCCAGGAGATCTTCCCAACCCAGGGATCAAACCCAGGTCTCCTGCATTGGAGGCAGATTCTTTACCAGATGAGCCACCAGAGAACCCCTTCCAATGAATATTCAGTGTTGATTTCCCTCAGAATTGATTGGTTTGATCTCCTTACAGTCCAAGGGACTCTCAAGAGTCATTCCCAGCACCACAATTTGAAAGTATCAATTCTTCAGCACTCAGCCTTCTTTCTGGTCCAATTCTCATATCTGTACTTGACTACCGGAGAAACCATAGCTTTGACTATATGGGACTTTGTCATCAAAATGATGATGATGTCTCTTCTTTTTAATGTGCTCTCTAGGCATGACAGATATACAGATGCATAAAATAAGACTGCTGTCCTTTAGATCACAAAGACATGTAAATGAATAACTGAAATATAGTGGGACAGACGCTAAGCAGAAATGCATGTAGAACAGTGGTAACTCCAGAGAGGAAGAAATGAACTTCTTGAGAAATCAGAAAAAGTCAGAGGGCTTTGAGTCAGAAGTTAAAGTTCATCATCCTGATGGAAGAAATAGCAAATCTAACAGAAAGCAAATGTTCAACAGGCTGGAGGAGAGAAAACTCTAGAGTAGATGTCATAAACATTTTCTGTGAAGAGCAAGGAAATAAAAATTTTAGACTTTGTGGGTCATAGGTTTTCTGCTGCAACTGCTCTAATCTGTCAGCCACTGAAATTGTGCAAGCAAATGGGCACAATGATGCTTTAGGCTCTGCTTAGTTACTCAGTTTTGTCTGATCCTTTGTGACTCATTTCAGGCAAAAATACTGGAGTTGGTTGCCATTTCTTCCTCCAAGGGATATTCCCAACCCATGGATTGAATCTGCATCCCCTGTGTCTCCTGCTTTACAGGCAGGTTCTTTACCTGCTGCATCATCAGGCAAGCCCAAAAAATTAGGCAGTTAGCCAGATTTGGCCAGTGGGATATAGTTTGCAGGCGGCTCTAAAGTATATAAGTAGTTAACAATGAAAAGTATGAAAAAAGAGGAATCTATTTAGCTTCAGTTCAGTTCGGTTCAGTTACTCCGTCATGGCTGACTCTTACACCAGGTTTCCCTGTCCATCACTAACAACCAAAGCCTGCTCAAACTCATGCCCATTGAGTCGGTGATGTCATCCATCCAACCATCTCATCTTCCGTCATTCCCTCTTCTCCTGCCTTCAATCTTACCCAGCATCAGGGTCTTCTCCAATAAGTCAGTTCTTCACATCAGGTTGCCAAAGTATTGGGGCTACAGGTTCAGCATCAATCCTTCCAATGAATATTCAGGACTGATTTCCTTTAGGGTTGATTGGTTTGGTCTCCTGTCAGTCCAAGGGATTCTTAAGAGTCTTCTCCAACACCACAGTTCAAAAACATCATTTTTTTTGGTGCTCAGCTTTCNAAAGCAAGACGGTGGGAACGCGCTGGTCTCTCCCTAGATGGTAGCAGGAGGGGGCTCCCAGCCACTACAACCCTGACAGAGAAAATGCCCGAGTCCGAGAAGATCACCGTCCTCCGGCCTCCATCCTGAGTTTGAAGGGAGTCAGAGGCCAAGGAAGACCCAGAGCCCAGCCTGGAGGATTCGGCCTCAGAGGAGCCAGTCCAGCGCCTGGGAAGACCCCAGCCCTGCTGTCTGGGCCTGGGGGCGCGGTGAGGAGGGGTGACCGCGGCTCAGCCCACCTGAAGCGCTCCCGCCGAGTTTGAGGTGTTCCGGTACGGGCGACTCTCGGCAACTCACACGCGCCGCCTCCACTCCAGCCGCGACTCCGGCCCCTGCTCCGGCTGCGGCCGCAGCTGCTCCCAAGTCGCTGGTGGCGGCGGCGGCCGTGGCCGCAGGCTCCAGACCCGGGCCATCGCTTCAGCCCCAGCTCACTTCCCCTTTGGCAGCCAAGTCTCTGCTTTTTAATACATTGTCTAGGCTGGTCATAGCTTTTCTTCCAAGGAGAAAGTGTCTTTTAATCCCATGGCTGCATTCAATATCTGCAGTGATTTTGGAGCCCAAGAAAATAAAGTCTATCACTGTTTCCATTGTCTCCCCACCTATTTGCCATGGAGTGATGGGACCATCTGCCATGATTTTAGTTTTTTGAATATTGAGTTTTAAGCCCAGTTTTTGTTTTTTTTTTTTCACTCTCATCTTTCATTTTCATCAAGAAGCTCTTTAGCTTGTGTCATAAGGGTGGTGTTATCTGCGTATCTGAGGTTATTGATATTTCTCCTGGCAATCTTTATTACAGTTTGTGCTTCATCCAGCCTGGCATTTTTCATGATGTACTCTGCATATAAGTTAGATGAACAGGGTGACAATATACAGACTTGACATACTCCTTTGCTGATTTGGAACCAGTCTGTTATTCCATGTCTGTTTCTAACTGTTGCTTCTTGACCTGCATACAGATATCTCAGGAGGCAGGTTTGGTAGTCTGGTATTCCCATCTCTTTAAGTATTTTCCAGTTTGCTATAATCTGCACAGTTATAGGCTTTGACATAGTCAATAAAGCAGAAGTAGATGTTTTTCTGGAACGCTCTTGGTTTTTCTATGATTTTAGATTGGTAAGGACCAAATTAAGAAGGGATTTTCATGGTAAAGACTTGCTTGCATGAGTCACTTACCTTCTCTGAGCCTTAGCATCTTCACCTGTGAAATAGCAATCAAAGTAACTCCCTAAGAAAGACTGTTGTGAATATTATCTGAGATAAATCTAGCACAATTCCTGGCATTTTGCTATAAAATAATAGTTGTTAATGCTCTATAAATAGGATACATTTAGAGATGGGAATGTTGATTTGCCATGGGTTCAGAATTGCCTCAAGAAGCAAAGTACTTGTTTCCAATACCAGGTTAATATGGAGAAAGGCTGTTTAGCTATAAGTTCAGAGGGGAATTCTTCAATGGAATATTTTTCCACTGAGGCTCCAGGTCAAATGGCCTCTTATTATCTGAACTTACTTAGACTTTCAGGAGAAATATCAGTAACCTCAGATATGCAGATGGCACCATCCTAAGGGCCAAAAGTGAAGAAGAACTAAAGAACCTCTGAATGAAAATGAAAGAGGAGAGTGAAAAAGTTGACTTAAAGTTCAGCATTCAGAAAACTGAGATCATGGCATCCGTTCCCATCACTTCATGGCAAATAGATGGGGAAACAGTGGAAACAGTGGCAGACTTATTTTTGGTAGCTCCAAAACCACTGCAGATGATGACTGAAGCCTTGAAATTAAAAGAAGCTTGCTCCTTTGAAGAACAGGTATGACAAACCTGTACAATGTATTAAAAAGCAGAGACATTACTTTGCTGAAAAAGGTTTGTCTAGTTCAAAAATGGTTTTTCCAGTAGTCATGTATGGATGTGAATGTTGGACCATAAAGACTCTTGAGAGTCCCTTGGACAGCTAGGAGGTTAAACCAGTCAATCCTATAGGAAATCAACACTGAATGTTCATTTGAAGGACTGATGATGAAGCTCCAGTACTTTGGCCACCTGATGTGAAGAGACAACTCATTGGAAAAGACCCTCGTGCTGGGAAAGATTGAGGGCAGGATGAGAAGGGGGCGACAGAGGAAGAGATGGTTGAATGGCATCACCGACTCAATGGACATGAGTTTGAGCAAACTCCATGAGATAACGAAGGAGAAGGAAGCCTGTGTTCACAAAGAGTCAAACAGGACTGAGCGACTGAACAACAACTTATATTAAGCCCAATGGAAAGCTACAAATTTCTTTCCAACAAATTTTCTCTTTGCTTTATTTATTTATTCCACTGGATGTGAGCATCTTGAAAGTGGAAGATTCATCTCTGTATCCATGGCATCTTGCAGCCAGTAGAACCCAGCGTTTGATAGAGATGCCCTGTATCCATCATTCCATCTGTGTGCCTTCTTTCTTTTCTCCTATTTAGTCCTACTTTCATTCCTGTGCCATGTAGACTTTTGATCTTATAGCAGTAATGATATATAACATTTTTGACTTCTTACTATATGCAAGGCATTATCCTCAACAATTTCTGTACTTCAGCTCCATTTTTTCTATTACATGAGGTAGATATTATATAATGATATGGTTATATAACCGTGATGTAACTATTGTTATTACTCCTATTTTGCAGGTGAGAAAACTGGGGCATAGAATACATTCTCCAAATTTTATAGCTACAAAGTGAGAGGACTGGGATTTGAGTGAGATTTGTCTGATTTCAAAGCATAAAATTGTGCCCTGGAAGGATACTTATTTGTGCACTATCTTTTGATGCTCCAAATTATTCATTGTAAGTCAGCCTCTTTCCTCAACCAGACTGTGTTTCTGAATATTTTTTTTCTCAGTACCCAATTTAAGATGGAAAAGTTAACATTTATTAAATTTTTAAGACAATTTAAAAAGTCATTTGTCCCACTGTCACTTGGATTGTTCCAAAGAATGCATTAATGACTCATTCTTGGCCTTTGGAAATTACCACTCTTTTGACATATGGCAGGAGTGGAAATAATTTTCTCTGTTTATATGCTAAACAGCATTATAACAGCTGCCTGAAAATATTGGCCTACCAATCATAACACAAACATCTGGATGTTTTAATTACAGATGACAAGTCCGCCCAGAAGTGAAGTCTGTCTGTTGAGGAGGCCTGGTACTCAGCATCTTCTTGGAGAAAATACCTTCTCAGTTAAATTCAAATCATGGGGGGGGGCAGTCCTAAGATTGTGGAGGAATAGGACAGGAAGACCACTGTCCCCCCCCACAAATTCATTGAAAGAACACTTGAACGGTGAGCAAATTCCACAAAACAACTTCTGAGTGCTGGCAGAGGATATCAGGCACCCAGAAAGGCAACCCATTGTCTTTGAAAGGAGGCAGGACAAAGTATAAAAGATGAAAAGAGAGACAAAAGAGGTACGGATAGAGATCCACCCCAGGAAGGGAGTCTTAATAGAGGAGTAGTTTCCAAACACCAGGAAACACTCTCACCAGCAGATCTGTGGAGAGTTTTAGAATCTTAGAGGGCAACATGACCAGAAGGAAAAATAAATAAATAAAACCCACAGATTATGCACCTAATGGCAACTCCCAGCAGAGAAGTAGCCCAGATGCTCGTATCTGCCACCTGCAAGTGAAGGCTAACAGGAAGGTTCAGGCTGCATTGCTTAGGGTAAGGACTGGGCCTGCATGCCCTGAAAGCAATCTGAGGGAACTAACCTGAGATATTAACCCAAACTCTGGGATAGCCAGAGAGAGAGAGGAAAAGAAAAAAGAAAAAAAAGAGAGAGAGAGAGAGAGAGAACTGTCCCGCAAAAAACCCTAACCTGGGGCACTGCCAGGCCTGCTCACAGAACAAAGGACTGAGTACATACCAGAGGAGAGCTAGCCAGCTACAGACTGGCCGATCCCCCACTGGAGGCAAGGAGGCAGGAGGGTGACAGTCAGAGCCAGAAGGCAAGGGGCAAACTCAGCCCCAGAGATGGCATTCCCTACCAAACTGCTAACGGGCTTCCAGTTGCTAACCACTATTTCTTGGAATTCTGGACGGTTGATATCCACTGGTGGGAGGGTTGCAGCCAAAGATCAGCTCCCCAGAAGAGACACACAGCACACCTGACATGGGAGGACCCGCAGCCACCCAGGAAACTGAGCAGCTGGGACTGAGGAGATGATAAGACTGACTCCTCACCTGGGGAGACTGCACTTGCGAAGCACCTGGTCACTTGAGCTGCTCGGACCTGAGAAGGGCACAAAATGCAGGCCCAAGTGAGCCTGCACCTTTGTGGAGTACCCAAGAACCTGAACATGAACCTGAGCAGTTTAGACCTAGGAAGTGCACACAACACAGGGCTCGCCTAGGGCAGTTCCCCGGCAGAGCAACCTAGAGCCTGACAAGTGTAGACTGGGAAAACATGCACTGTGAGCGGGGGCAAACCCAGTGTGGCTGAGACACTGAGAGCACTCCCCACACATGCCAGTGATGTTTGTTTGCTGTGTTCCTCCCTCCCCACAGGACAACTAAACAAGTGAGCCAAAATAAGTGACCACCTTCTCCCCCTTGTGTCAGAGTAGAAATTAGACACTGAAGAGACCAACGAACAGAAGAAGCTAAAATAGAGGGAACCACTTTGGAAGTGACAGGTGCAGCAGATTAAAACTCTGTAATTAGCACCAACTACATTGGAAGGGGCCTATATTTCTTGAGACATATAAGCCAGATCAAGGAACTATCTGAAACTGAACTGAACCCACACTGTCTGCAACAGCTCCAGAGAAATTGCTAAAAATATTTTTACTATTATAATTTTTCAAATTTAATTTGTTTTGTTTTATGTCTTCTATTACTCCTTTAATTTTCAGTTTTATAACCTACCATTACCTTGCAAAAAAAAAAGACCCTATTTTAAAAGCAAACTTCATATATATATGTATATAATTTTTGTGACTTTGTTTTGTTTTTTTTTAGTATTGTATTTTTGATAGTCTAACCTCTACTCTAGATTTTAAATCTTTGCTTTTTGGTATTTGTTATCAAGTTTGTACCTTTAAGAACCGAATCCTTAGTACCTATTTTTACTTGGGAGTGTGATTACTGGCTTGATTGCTATCTCCCCCTTTTGACTTTCCGTTTTCTCCACCAGGTCGCCTCTACCTCCTCCCTCTCCCCTCTCTTCTCTACCCAACTCTGTGCATCTCTTGTATGTTCCGGGCTGAGGAGAACACTTAGGGAACTGAATACTGGCTGGATATGTCTATCACATTTTGATTCCCCCTTTTCTCCTTCTGGTCACCTCTATCTCCTTCCTCCCTCTTCTCTTCTTCATGTAACTCTGTGAACCTCTCTGAGTGTCCCTCACTGTGGAGAAGCTTTACATCATTAACCTAGATCTTTTATCATTGGTGCTGGATAGATGGAGAAGTCTTGAGGCTACTATAAGAATAAAACTGAAAACCAGAGGCAGGAGGCTTAAGTCCAAAACCTGAGAACACCAGAGAACTCCTGACTCCAGAGAACATTAATTGATAAGAGCTCATCCAAAAGCCTTCATACCGACACTGAAACCAAGCACTACCCAAGAGCCAACAAGTTCCAACCAAGACATACCATACAAATTTTCCAGAAATGCAGGAACATAGCCCTGAGCGTCAATATACAGGCTGTCCAAAGTCATACCAAACCTACAGACATCTGAAAACTCACTACTGGACACTTCATTGCACCCCAGAGAAAAGAAATCGAGCTCTACCTACCAGAACACCGATACAAGCTTCCCTAACGAGGAAACTTTGATAAGCCACCCCTATCCAACCCCACCCACAGCAAGGAACCTCCTCAATAAAGAGGAACCACAAACTGCCAGAATACAGAAAGGCCGCCCCAAACACAGCAATCTAAACAAGATGAAAAGGCAGAGAAATACTCAGCAGGTAAAGGAACATGATAAATGCCCACCAAACCAAACAAAAGAAGAAGAGATAGTCAGTCTACCTGAAAAAGGATTCAGAATAATGATAGAAGCAATGGTCAAAAATCTTGAAAACAAAATAGAGTTACAGATAAATAGCCTGAAGACAAGGATTGAGAAGATGCAAGAAATGTTTAACAAGGACCCAGAATAAATAAAAAAGAGTCAATCAATAATGAATGATGCAATAAATGAGATAAAAACACTCTGAAAGGAACCAACAGTAGAATAATGGAGGCAGAAGATAGTATAAGTGAAGTAGAAGGTAGAATGGTAGAAATAAATGAAGCAGAGAGGGAAAAAGAAAAAAGAATGAAAATAAATGAGGACAACCTCAGAGACCTCTGGGACAATGTTAAATGCCCTAACATTCGAAGCATAGGTGTCCCAGAAGAAGAAGACAAAAAGAAATACCATGAGAAAATACTTGAGGAGATAATAGTTGAAAACATCCCTAAAATGGGGAAGGAAATCATCACCCAAGTCCAAGAAATGCAGAATCCCAAAAAGGATAACCCCAAGGTGAAACACCCCAAGATACATATTAATCAAATTAACAAAGATCAAGCACAAAGAACAAATATTAAAAGCAGCAAGGGAAAAAGAACAAACAACACACAAGGGGATTCCCATAAGGATAACAGCTGGTCTTTCAATAGAAACTCTTCAGGCCAGAAGGGAATGGCAGGACATACTTGAAGTGATGAAAGAGAAAAATCTACAGCCCAGATTACTGTAACCAGCAAGGATCTCATTCAAATATGAAGGAAAAATCAAAAGCTTTACAGACAAGCAAAAGCCGAGAGAATTCAGCAACCACCAAACCAGCTCTTCAACAATTGCTAAAGTATCTTCTTTAGACAGGAAACACAGAAAAGGTGTATACACTCAAAGCCAAAACAACAAAGTAAATGGCAATGGAATCATACTTACCAATAATTACCTTAACTGTAAATGGGTTGAATGCCTGAACCAAAAGACAAAGATTGGCTGAATGGATACAAAAACAAGACCCCTATATATGCTGTCTACAAGAGAACCACCTCAAAACAATGGACATATACAGACTGAAAGTGAAGGGCTGGTAAAGATATTCCATGCAAATAGAGACCAAAAGAAAGCAGGAGTAGCAATATTCATATCAGAAAAGATAAACTTTATAATAAAGTTTGTGAAAAGATACAAAGAAGGATACTACATCAAAGATCAATTCAAAAAGAAGATATAAAAATTGTAAATATGTATGCACCCAACATAGGAGCACCACAATATGTAAGGCAAATACTAACAAGTATGAAAGGGGAAATTAACGATAACACAATAATAGTGGGAGACTTTAATACCCCACTCACACCTATGGATAGATCAACTAAACAGAAAATTAAAAATGAAACACAAACACAANAAAGGGGAAATTAACAATAACACAATAATAGTGGGAGACTTTAATACCCCACTCACACCTATGGATAGATCAACTAAACAGAAAATTAAAAATGAAACACAAACACAAATTAAAAATGATACAATGGACCAGTTAGATCTAATTCATATCTATAGGATATTTCACACCCAAAAATGAATTTCACCTTTTTCAAGTGCACATGGAACCTTCTCCAGGATAGATCACATCGTGGGTCATAAATCTAGCCTTGGTAAATTAAAAAAAAAAAAATTAAA
>SJYQ01005151.1:302841-320172 GCA_006410935.1 Redunca redunca | reverse complement strand
ATTGTGTCAATTCTGCCCTGTGTTGAAATTGCTTGGTCAAGACAGAAAGATAAAACAAATAGTTTTGACTAGATAAAACAAATAGTTTTTGACTAAACCTAGTATATAGGTTTAGACAAATTTACTGAAACATTTCTCTTGTATGATGAAACAGTGGAAACACCAAAGAGTTTCTTCGTAAATGAGTACACAGACCTACATGGTACATATATTCAGTTCAGGTCAGTTGCTCAGTCATGCCCATTTCTTTGTGACTCCATGGACTGCAGCACACTCACCTTCCCTGTCTTTCAACAAATCCAAGTGCTTTCTCAAAATCATGTCCATTGTGTTTGCGGTGCCATCCAACCACCTCATCCTGTGTCATCACCTTCTCTGCCTTCATTGTTTCCCAGCTTCAGGGTCTTTTCCAGTGAGCCAAATTTTCACTTGTGGTGGCCCAAGTATTGGAGTTTCAGCTTCAGCATCAGTCCTTCCAATGGATACTCAGGCCTGATTTCCTTTACAATTGACTGGTTTGATCTCCTTGCAGTCCAAGGAACTCTCAACAGTCTTTTCCAACACCAGAGTTCAAAAGCATTAATTCAGATTTCTTTATAGGCCAACTCACAACTATACACGACTACTGGAAAAACTATAGCTTTGACTAGTCGAGCCTGTGACATCTAGGTTGATTTTAGCTTTTTATTTCCAAGGAGCAAGCATTTTTTAATTTCATGGCTGCAGTCACCATCTGCAGTGATTTTGGACCCCCCCAAAATAAAGTCTGTCACTGTTTCCATTATTTCCCCATCCATTTGCCATGAAATGATGTGACTGGAATCAATGAACTTAGTTTTCTGAATGTTGAGTTTTAAGCCAACGTTTTCACTCTCTTCTTTCACTTTTACCAAGAAGCTCTTTAGTTCTTCTTCACTTTCTGCCATAAGCATGGTGACAGCTGCATATCTGAGGTTGTTGATATTTCTCCCAGCAATCTGGATTCTAATTTGGGCTTCATCCAGACTGGCGTTTTGATGGATGTTCTGGATATAATTTAAATAAGCAGGGTGACAAGACAGAATCTTGACATGCTCCTTTCCCGATTTGCATCTAGTCTGTTGTTTCATGTCCAGTTCTAACTATTGATTCCTGAACTGCATACAAATTTTTCAGGAGGCAGGTAAGGTGGTCTGGTATTCCCATCTCTTGTAGAATTTTCCACAGTTTGTTGTGATCCATGCAGTTAAAAGCCATGATGTAGTCAAGAAAGCAGAAGTAGATGTTTTCCTGGAACTCTTGCTTTTTCGATGATCCAGCAGGTGTTGGCATTTTGATCTCTGGTTCCTCTGACATTTCTAAAACCAGCTTGAACATCTGGAATTTATATTTCACATGTTGTTGAAGCCTGACTTGGAGAATTTTGAGCCTTACTTAGCTAGCATGTGAGATGAGTGCAATTATGAGGTAGTTTGAACATTTTTTTGGTATTGCCTTTCTTTGGGATAGGAATGAAAACTGAACTTTTTCAGTCCTGTGGCCACTGCTGAGATTTCCAAATTTGCTGGTATATAGAGTGCAGGACTTTCACAGCATTCTTTTAGTATTTGAAATAGTTCATCTGGAATTCCATCACCTCCACTAGCTTTGTTCATAATGATGCTTTAAGGCCCACTTGACTTCACATTACAGGATGTCTGGCTCTAGGTGGATGGTCACACCATTGTGGTTATATGGGTCATGAAGATTCTTTGATTGTTTGTTTTTGTATAGTTCTTCTCTGTATTCTTGGCACCTCTTCTTGATATCTTCTGCTTCTGTTCAGTTCAGTTCAGTTCAGTCACTCAGTCGCGTCTGACTGTTTGCAACCCCATGAATCGCAGCATGCCAGGCCTCCCTGTCCATCACCAACTTCCGGAGTTCACTCAGACTCACGTCCATCGAGTCAGTGATGCCATCCAGCCATCTCATCCTCTGTCATCCCCTTTTCCTCCTGCCCCCAATCCCTCCCAGAATCAGAGTCTTTTCCAATGAGTCAACTTTTTTCATAAGGTGGCCAAAATACTGGAGTTTCAGCTTTAGCATCATTCCTTCCAAAGAAATCCCAGGGCTGAAACTTAGTTCCATACAATTTCTGTCCTTTATTGTCCACATTTTTTCTTGAAGAGATCTCTAGTCTTTCCCATTTTATTGGGAAAGACTATTTCTATTCCCTTTCTTCTGTTTCTAACCACAGAAAGTATGAAGAGACAGAGCCAAAGCAAAAACAATACCCAGTTATGGATGTGACTAGTGATAGAAGCAATGTTTGGTGCTGTAAAGAACAGTCTTGCATAGGAACCTGGAATGTTAGGTCCATGTTCAAAGCAAATTGGAAATGATAAACAGGGATAGCAAGAGTGAACATTGACATTTTAGGAATCAGTGAAATAAAATGGACTGGAATGGGTGAATTTAACTCAGATCACCATTATATCTACTACTGTGGGATAGAATCCCTCAGAAAAAAAATGGAGTATCCCTCATAGTCAACAAAAGATTCCAAAATGCAGTTCTGTAATTCAGTATCAAAAACAACAAAATGATCTCTGTTGGTTTCCAAGACAAACCTTTCAATATCCCAGTAATCCAAGTATATGCCTCAACCACTAGTGCTGAAAAAGCTGAAATTGAATGGTTCTATGAAGACCTACAAGACGTCCTAGAACTAACACCCCAAAAATATGTCCTTTTCATTACAGAGGACTGGAATATAAAAGTAGGAAGTCAACATATACCTGGAGTAACAGGCAAATTTGGCCTTGAAATACAGAATGAAGCAGGGCAAAGGCTAACAGAATTTTGCCTGGAGAATGTACTGGTCATAGAAAGCACCCTCTTCCAACAACACAAGAGACAACTCTACATATGAACATTGCCAAGTGGTCGATATCGAAATCAGATTGAGTATATTTTTTGCAGGCAAAGTTGTGAAAGCTCTATATAGTCAGCAAAAATGACTGGGAGCTGACTGCATCTCAGATCACAAAATTCTTATTGACAAATTCAGACTTAAGTTGAAGAAAGTGGGGAAAACCTTTAGATCTTTCAGGTATGACCTAAATAAAATCCTTTACTATTATACAGTGGAATAGATTCAAGGAATTAGATATGATAGACAGAGTGCCTGAAGAACTATGGACAGAGGTTCATAACATTGTAAAGAGGCAGGGATCCCCCAAGCAAAAGAAATGCAAAAATGCAAAATGGTTGTCTGAGGAGGCCTTACAAATAGCTGAGAAAAGAAAAAAAATGAAAGGCAAAGGAGAGAAGGAAAGCTATACCCATTTGAACTCAGAGTTCCAAAGAATAGCAAGGAGAGATACGATAGCCTTCCTCAGTACCAATGCAAAGAAATAGAGGAAAACAATATAATGGGAATGCCTAGAGATCTTTTCAAGAAAGTTAGAGATACCAAAGGAACATTTCATGAAAAGATGAATATATATGTAGAAAAGATCATCTTTTTTTTTTTTCCCCTTCCCCTCATCTTTTCGACATGTTTTGCCTTCCTTTTGCTTTCTTTCTTTACCACCTCATTTCTGACCTTTCTTTGCTGATTCTTCATTCAGGGTATGAGTAAAACTGCTGCACTTCCATCTGCCCTAGAATATTTGTGTATACCAAGATTCCCTACACCCAATGCAATCTGATGAGGATTTGCTTTTCAGAGTATTTTTCTCTTTGTACACAATAACTTAAACACCAAATGGTGACTGCTGGACCCACCTCTGAAAATCAACAGATGCTGGTAGTTGTTTGGAAGAAAGCTGAATTGAACTAGGCAATACAGATATTTGAAAATTAAAACAGCCTCTTTTTGGCCAGGGTTTTTTGTTGTGTCTTACAAGGCTCAAATAGAGAAGTTAATTACACCAGTCGCCTGGAATTTCTTGAGTGTCTCAAGAGGGAAACGTGCATTTTTAGTTTGTTTCTTGTTCAATTGTTAACCAAAATGAGTATGTAAACAGGGAATTATGCTTCCTGGGCACCTACAAGTATAGATATAGTATAGAGCTGGAAGACAAGTGCTGGAAGGATGATCTCCATTTCACCAGGAGAAAACTGAAGTCAGAAAGGTTACATTATTGTTTCAAGTTCATACAGGTAACTGGTGGCAGAGATGGAAATGGAGACTAGCTCTTTTTATCCCTGATCAGAAGATGTCATCTAACTATATTGTATTCATTTTAATTTCTAGGCACTGGGCTATAACACACCCTCTCTTACTAAGGCAGTGTTTTTTTTTTTATATATACAATTTAAATTCAATTGTATGATATTTAAAAATTGATATCAAATAGAAACAAACACCATGTATAATATATATGCTGCTGCTGCTAATTCGCTTCAGTCGTGTCCGACTCTGTGCGACCCCATAGACGGCCTCCTGCTAGGCTCTTCTGTCCCTGGGATTCTCCAGGCAAGAACACTGGAGTGGGTTGCCATTTCCTTCTCCGATGCATGAAAGTGAAAAGTGAAAGTGAAGTCGCTCAGTCGTGTGTGACTCTTAGCGATCCCATGGCCTGCAGCCTATCAGNAGAGAGTGCAACCCCCAAAATATATTGATTACAGCAAAATCAAGAATATTTCTACAAATATAAAACAAGATGCTTGAAACTTTTAAAAAAATCTAAAAAAATGCTCACTTTATGTAGGATTATGATGAAATCTCAGTTAACTAGAGAATTATCTAGGACTCTCAGTTAATCACAATTGAGTTGCTAGTTCTGCTCTGGAAGAAAGAGACAAACCATAAATAATATAGGATGTACCAAGCAGGATGGCATCTAGAAAGGACATGGATTCAGATCCAGGTTTTCCAGAAGCTTTAACTTTTCTGCTGTTCAGTTTCATTGTTTGTAAAAGGTCAATGCAAGGCTTAATTGTAGGATTGGGATGATACAATGTATGCAGAATACCCAGCCTAGAGGCTGACACACAGCATATGTTATGTAAGTCTTCTTGCTTTTCCTCACTTCTAAAATGAACTTCCAGAAGGCTTTCTTGGGTTTGATTCATACTCAGAATTGTGTCTGGCATCATTTTCCTCATAAGATGAAACAAAATCAACATTCGGAATTATGTGACAAGGTTCCAGGGGAGCCCCAGCCATCTAATAAAGATCCCATTCTCACTGGTGTTTTCTACTTAACAAAAGATAATATTTTTATTAAGAAAGACTTTTAGCCATTGAAAAGTCAATCAGAAGATTCAACTAACATGGTTGCTCTAAGAATTGAGGGTGTGTGAGGTTTTGTTTTGTGCTAACCTAATATAAATGTCTTTGGATGAAGGTCTGTTTCTTGGCATCAGCTTTCTCTGGGAGGTAAAGGACCTGAGTGTCCTTGCTAAAAATAGTTGCTCCATGATGGGACTAGTGCAGAGCTCAGGGCTGATCCCAGTATGGCACAAAGTGTCCTCTGCAAGGTCCTTACCCACACTCATGGTGGTCAGAGGGCAACATTGTGCTGGGCATTTGTAAGGAAGAACTGGAAAGCATATATGTTAATGCTTCTGAATGTGTAAAATACTCTCTGAGTGAGTAAACGAAAGTTGTTCCGTTGTGTCCAACTCTTTGCAACCCCATGGACTATACAGGCCATGGAATTCTCCAGGCTAGAATTCTGGAATGGGTAGTCTTTCCCTTCTCCTGGGGATCTTCAACCCAGGGGCTGAACCCAGTTCTCCCACATTGCAAGTGGATTCTTTACTAGCTGAGCCACAAGGGAAGCCCAAGAATAATGGAATGGATAGCCTATCCCTTCTCCAATGGATTTTCCCAATTCAGGAATTGAACTAGGGTCTCCTCCTTTGCAGATGAATTCCTTACTAACTGAGTTATCAAGGAAGCCCACTTTTCAAAAATTTGATTTGGAGAGTTGAGGCCAGAATCCAAAGAACCAGAAAATTATGTGATAAAAAGGTTGTAGAGAGAAACCAATATGAAAAGGCTACATTCTATATGATTACAACTATATGTATACATGTATGTATGTTTGCTCAGTCTATATGTACACATGCTTGTTCAGTTGTGTATGGCTCTTCATGGCCTCATGGACTGTAGTCCAGCAGCCTCCTCTGTCAAGGGGATTTTCCAGGGAAGAATACTGGAGTGAGTTCCATTTCTTCCTCTGCGAGATCTTCCTGATCCAGGGATAGAACCTGTCTCCTGCATCTCCTGCACTGGCAGACAAATTCTTCACCACCGAGTCAAGTAAGAAGCCCAATTATAACTATATGACATTCTGAAAAAGGCAAAATTTGGCCAAAGTAATAAGGTTGTGGTTACCAGAGGTGGAGTGGAGAGAGACGCACAGGCAGAGCACAGAGGATGTTTAGAGTAGTGAACATATTTTATGATATTACAGTGATAGATACCTATCATTATATATACGTCCAAACTTATAGAATATGCAACACAAAGAGTAAACTCTAATTAATGTAAACTATGGACTTTATGATGTATCAATATAAGTTCATTAATTGTAACACATATACCTCTTTAGTGGGGAATGTTGATAAAGACATATATGGGTAGTGGCAGAGGGTCTACAGGAAATTCTGTACCTTCCTCTCAATTTTTATGTGAACCTAAGACTGATCTAAAAAAATAAAATATTATTTTTTGGTAAAGTCCTAGAACTCAGACCAGTTTATCTAGATATTTTATTTTATGGAATCTGGAAAGGGACAGAGGTTTCTAGTAATGGCAGCAATGGGATCAGAATCTAAAGTGCCATTCTCCATCCAAGTTTTTATTGCCATCTCTGACAACCTGGCTATTCAGAGAAACCTTCTTCCTTTGTGGTAAAGAAGATAAGGAGTAGATTAAGTCAACAGACTAGATGAAGAGACCTACAATTATGTTGTTTAAATCTTTTTGGGTGAGTAATTCAAGTAAAATTCATGAGGTCTGGACCACTCTAGCTTGGGAATAAAGCTAAATTCACAGTAGTCATAACAGTGGGTTACTGTGGGTTTTTGCCTTCCTAGAGTTCGGTTGTGTGAAGCACTTCAAATCAGGGAAGCCATCTCCTAATTACATTGTAGTATCTGTTATTTTGTCTCTTCCTCTCCAACTCCCAAAACTTTTGTTTGATGCTTTCCCTAAAGCTATCAAGGCTTGGGAAGGTCATTGCATTGCAAAGCCACTTCCCATAGTTGTTAGCATTTTTTAAATCTATAAAGCATAGAATAAGTGTCTTTAAAATTGAGGGTGATGACCTTATTAACAATTATTCAGTCATTACCCTCGCCTTTAAAGACATATTTTTTTTATTCTTTTCCCCAGAAGAATTCTAGAAGTATCCTAGAAGATACATATGTAACCTACAGACCATCTGCCAGCTTTGTTTGCCAGAAAACCTGCCCGTCAGCTGGAAGTAGAACCTAGAGAGCCTTTGCACAGCTCTAGCATCAGGGAGGCAGGCAGACCTGTCACAGACAGCCCCAGTTATTGGTGGCTGGCAGCCAATTTGAGCATGGAATAGCTACTGAGAGCAGACAGCATGAAATTGGACCTGCATTTGTCTATACTATGTGAAGTTATGATGCTTTTGTGGATCTTCCAAGTGCATGTACAAACACATTATTATTACTGACTTGTGGTGTGATAGTTCTAGATCTGGCTTTAGGATCACTTAATCCAATGGTTCTTACACTTGACCATGCCTCCTGACCAAATTAACCACCTGGGAGCTTTTAGAAATTACAGATTACTGGATCCCACCCTCTGACCTAGTAAATCAGAATATCTAAAGGTAAAGAAAAAAATCTATATATGAACACCTTTCCAAATGATTTGGATGTAGTCAGCTCATCATGCATCCATGGATTAGAAATTTGTAATCATTGATTATAGTTCACATGCCTTCTTTTCACCAGAATAATTCTTATTGAAGAGGATGACACAGCCTTGGGAATAGACCTGTGTTGGACCCATGGCAAAGCCCTGGCAGACATGGATCTAGAAGCAAATCAGTGATTTCTTATGTCTTTGCTTCTTCTTACAATATATATTACAGGTTTCTCTGGTGTCTCAGTGGTAAAGTATCCACATGCCAATGGAGGAGACATGGATTTGATCTCTAGGTCAAGAAGAAACCCCAAGAAAAGAAAAGGCAACCCACTCCAGTATTCTTGTCTGGGAAATCCCATGGACAGAGGAGCCTGGTGGACTACAGTCCATGGATTCATAAAAGAGTAAGACATGACTTAGCAACTAACCAACAACATCAACATATACTGCCCCATCCCCTATTAATGGCCAAACTAGTCTACCTATTTTGTCCTGTTCACAAAACAACATATGTGCTTATGACTAAGAAACATATTTATTGATCAAAATATATTTAATCTAACTTGACCTCCCTTTGGAAGCTCATCTTTCTACAACATGAATCCGTTAGGTAAGAGACTGAAAAGCTTTAGAGAAACTCTGAGTGTTTAGAGATTAACCTCTGAAAATGTATAAACATTTCTGTATAAACACATCTCTGTTTATTTTTTGAAGAAGGTTAACAGCTTTCACCAGATGTTCAAAAATATCTACCTTCTACCTAAAATGACTTGAACCTCTAACATATAATATCCATGATAAGAGGCTGCTTTTCTACTCTTTTGAAAAGGATGGCTTAGAACTTTAAAAAAAAAAGAAAAGAAAGAAAAAAAAAATCTACTTTAGGAAGTTAGCTTAACCTACTGGTTTTTGACACATCTAGCTATACTAAGCATAATGAAAGTGTTTGATAAAGTGTCAACATAGAGAACATGAACATAAAAGCTAATGCAACTTGAGAGAAAAAGTTAAGTTGGCTTAAAATTGCACTGTCACTAATATGAAGCAAAAGTATGGTCAAGCCAAAAATTCTCAAGGAAAAGGCAAGTAAAGCCAGAGAAAGATTAAGACACAGACTTAAAAGGATAATAAAACTTTTATCAGGGCAGAATTTGGGAGAAATAAGAAGCGGTAATTTTTAAATAAAGTTATGCTAGTACAGTAATTTGAGTAACCAAGATTTATAATTAAAATTTTGTGCCAACTCTTCACATTGCCAAATATTTTTAATGACTCCAGGAAGAACATGATGAATGTATAGGATACATTGCACTGAACATCAAGGAAGAGTCAAATACACAAGATGGAGAAAATGGTGGGAAGTTTTGTCGCTCAAACTCCTAAAATCTCTTATGCAAAATGGGCGTTGATGTCTATTTGGTTCAGAGTGTTCATATGTCTTTCATAGTACAGATTGAACTATATTATTACTCTATGGCATTCCAAATTACAAATTACTCTATGGCCTTTCCAAATAAATTCAATATAGTTTCCTGAGGGCAAGAACTGTGTTTTTCATTTTCTATTTCTATTCTCAGTACTTAGGATAGTGTCTTGTACTAATTATGTGGCCCCATAATAATGCTGCAAAATGGTCACAAACACTCAGTGGCAGGTAACATTAAACATTTATCTAACTCATGAGTCTTAGGGGTTCAAATGATCTGAGCTGAATTTGTTCATGTATCTCTGGTTAGCTCCAAGTCAATTAGAAAGCTCTGCCAAATTTACTGGGTTCATTCACACGTCAGGGGGTTACCTGTCTATTGGGTGTAACAATAGTCTTGGTTGGGATGACTCAGCCCTTCACCCCATATCTGGTACTTCAACAAGCTAGAATGGGTAAGAATCTCCTAGTATCTCACTGGACAAAGCAAGACATATGGTTAAGTTCTGAGTCCAAATGATAGGGTACTTCCAAATTGGTACTACCAAGTACCGAATTAGTTGGCAAAGAGTATGAATTCAGAAAGAAGTAAAGAATTGAGGCCATTAATATCATCAGTCTCTCACATGCCTAGAATATGGTAAAAGCTCAATTAAAAAGTTTGTCAAAACAAAACTGGTAAACCACTTGTAAAAAAATAAAACTAGAAGACTTTCTAACACCATAAATAAAAATAAACTCAAAATGGATTAAAGATCTAAATGTAAGACCAGAAACTATAAAACTCCTAGAGGGAAACATAGTCAAAACACTCCTTGACCTAAATCACAGCAGGATCCTCTACGACCCACCTTCCAGAGTAATGGAAATAAAAGCAAAAATAAACAAATGGGGTCTAATGAAACTTAAAAGCTTTCACACAATGAAAGAAGCTATAAGCAAAATGAAAAGATAGTGTCCAGAATGGGAGAAAATAATAGCAAATGAAGCAACTGGCAAAGAACTAATCTCAAAAATATACAAGCAGCTCATGCATAGCTGCTCAGTACCAGAAAAATAAACCACCAAATCAAAACATAAGCCAAAGGACTAAACAGACATTCCTTCAAAGAAGACATACAGATGGTTAACAAACACATGAGAGACGCTCGCCATCACTCATTATTAGAGAAATGCAAATCAAAACCACAATGAAGTACCATCTCATGCTGGTCAGAATGGCTGCTATCCAAAAGTCTACAAGCAATAAATGCTGGAGAGGGTGTGGAGAAAAGGGAACCCTCTTACACTGTTGGTGGGAATGCAAACTAGAGCAGCCACTATGGAGGACAGTGTGAAGATTTCTTAAAAAACTGGAAATAGAACTGCCATATGACCCAGCAATCCTACTGCTGGGCATACACACTGAGGAAACCAGAAATGAAAGAGACATGTGTACTCCAATGTTTATTGCAGCACTGTTTTCAGTAGCTAGGACATGGAAGCAACCTAGATGTCCATCAGCAGACAAATGGATAAGAAAGCTGTGGTACATATACATAATGCAATATTACTCAGCCATTAAAAAGAATGCATTTGAGTCAGTTCTAATGAGATGGATGAAACTGGAGCCTATTATACACAGTGAAGTAAGTCAGAAAGAAAGACATCAATACAGTATATTAATGCATATATATGGAATTTAGAAAGATGGTAACGATAACCCAATATGTGAGACAGCAAAAGAGACACAGAGATAAAGAACAGACTTTTGGACTCTGTGGGAGAAGGCCAGGATGGGATGATTTAAGAGAATAATATTGAAACATGTATATTACCATATGTGAAATAGATCACCAGTCCAGGTTCGATGCATGAGACAGGGCACTCAGGGTTGGTGCACTGGGATGACCCTGAGGATGGGATGGGGAGGGAGGTGGGAAGGGCATTCAGGATGGGGGACACATGTACACCCATTGCTGATCCATGTCAATGTATGGCAGAAACCACTACAATGTTTTAAAGTAATTAGCTTCCAATTAAAATAAATACATTGATTATAAAAAAAAAGTTTTTCACAACATTTGAATTGAATGTTCTCTAAAGAAGATATACATATGGCCAATAAGCATGGGGAAAAAATGTTTGTTGTCATTGTTGTTTAGTCACTCAAGTTGTGTCTGACTCTTTGTGACCCCATGCACTGCAGCCAGCCAGGATCCTCTATCCATGGGGATTTCCAGGCAAGAATACAGGAGTGGGTTGCCATTTCCTTCTCCAAGGGATCTTTCTGACCCAGGGATCAAACTCTTGTCTCCTGCAAGTCTCCTTTATTGCAGGAGATTTTTTATCACTGAACCACCTGGAAAGCCAAATCAAAACCACAGTGACTTGTTATTTCATGTGTACTATGGTGACTAGCACCAAAATGTCAGATATTTACAAGTATTGGCAAGGACCTAGAGAAATTGGAGCACTCATACATTGTTTATAGGAATGTAAATTAGAGAAATCACTTCAAAAAACAGTCTGGCTGTTCTTCAACAAGTTAAACATTGATTTGCCATTTGACCTAGCATTTCCACTTCATGAATATACCCAAGACAAATGAAAACATAAGTCCACACAAAAACTCATGAACAAATGTTTGTAGCCTCATTATTCATAAGAGCCAAAGGGTGGAAACAATCCAAATGTCCATCAATTGATGAACAGATGAAATGTAACATACTCATACAATAGAATAACTTGTCCAGAAAAAGGAATTAATTAGTTCACATACTACAACATGCATAAGCCTTAAAAACATGTTAAATGAGAAAAGCCAAACACAAAGGGCCACATATGATATGATTTCATTTATATGAAATGTCCAGAATAGGCAAATATATAGGGTTGGAAAGCAAATCTGTTGCCTAGAGTGGGGTGAAATGGAAGGGACTTCTACATGGTAACATTTTTCTTTATGATGTGATAAAAAAAAGTTATAAAATTGTGGTGATGCAGCACAATTCTGTAAATATAAAAAACCACAACAACCTTGAATTATAAACTAGTTGGGTGAATTGTATGGTATCTCAATAAAGCTTCTACTAGAAAACATAAATTAAATAAGTTAACTCCTATGAAGGTACCAGTATAGTACTTGGCCATGTAACCATACTTCATGAAAACCGTGATGCTGTAGATTGTAATATGCACCATTATTTTATGTATCACCAAGAAAGAAAAAATACTGACAAATTAACTACAATAGATAATTATAATGCGCATTCTGATTTCAGAGATGTGCTTAGATGCTCAGTCACGTATGACTCTTTGTGACCCTATAGACTGTAGCCCGCCAGGCTCCTTTGTCCATGGGGATTCTCTAGGCAAGAATACTGGAATGGGTTGCCACACCCTCCTCCAGGGGATCTTCCCAACCCAAGGATTGAACCCACGTCTCCTGCATTGCAGACGGATTCTTTGCCAGCTGAGGCACCAATGAAGCCCTCAGAGATTTTAATTGTAGAAAAATATGTGTCTTAGAATCAATAAAACACAATTCATGTTAAAAAAAATTTGTAGCATCTGAAATTAAACCCATTTAACAAAAACATAGATCTTTCATTCTTCCAAATTCAAATTTTATGCTCACACACAATGCCTAGATTAATGGTCTTTAGGTATCCAATTCATGACTTCCAGTCTCCATCAACTTCAACAAGTATGACCAAGTGAAGTACCTGTCCTCCTTAGTCCAACCTGCCCTACCATTTCATTGTATCTCTGTCCTAGGAGTCCCTGGACTTCCTGAGTATCTCTTGACTCTTTACAGGGAGGGGGACCTGGTCATAGAATAAGCCTACCTTTCCCTCAGTGACTGGTGGTCATTTCTGCCTTTGAGGTCCTTCAAGAATCTTTTTATTTCCCCCAAGACAGGATGTGACTGGGATGTGTTGTGGTGACAGACACCTTGCTCCTGGTGGCAGATTCCACTAAAGAGAGAGTGAAAAACCACATACATATTCATTCTGGGCAGTCAGAGCTATTGACTGACAGACAATGGAATGAATAAAAGTACTGCCTATCCATCTTTTGATTGTCAGTAATCTGCAGTCCCCCTTGGGTACTGGCAAGAATTCTTTTCTCCCTCTTAAAATTCACCAGTCTCTTTTATAACAGATAAGAGAATAAATTCATCATAGGCAGGCTCTCTGGCACTTTCTTAACAGTATAAATATTCTTTATTTCTAATTTTAACAGAAGAGGAGAAAAAATATGCTCTTAAATTCTATCTTCCTTATATACAAATCTTGTGTGAATTATAGAATGTTCTTTTGAGGAAAAACAAGAAAAAATAGTGACAAGAAGCAATCTTTCTCAGAAAAAAAATCTAGAAAGAGCAGTGAGCAAATCTAGAAGAGCATTGTGGGCGCCATATCTACTTGATGTTAGTTCTCTTGGATCTGACGTTTTGTTTTGAATGATTCCAGATTTAGAGTATAACTTCACAAAAATTAGGGTGACATAAGAGAAAGGCATTCTAGTGCAAGACGACCCATGTTTTACAAAAAGTATCTAACTCAATGACATCAGCAAGCTTTAATCTTGGTGCTTGAGGTATATGAGAGTTCCTTGGACTGCAAGGAGATCCAACCAATCAATCTTAAAGGAAATCAGTCCTGAATATTCATTGGAAGGACTGATGCTGAAGCTGAAACTCCAATACTTTGGCCACCTGATGTGAAAAACTGACTCATCTGAAAAGACCCTGATGCTGGGAAAGATTGAAGGCAGGAGGAGAAGGAGACAAAGGAGTGTGAGATGGTTGGATGGCATCACCAACTCAGTGGACATGAGTTTGAGTAAACTCTGGAAGATGGTGATGGACAGGGAAGCCTGGCGAGCTGTGGTTCATGGAGTCACAAAGAATCAGACACAACTGAGTGACTGCACTGAACTGAATTCTCATAACAGTATTCATGCTTGAAGCATGTAAGACTGTCATCCTGAAGTCCTAATTACAGCCTTACTAGAGATATTCCTCAGAGAACAAGCTGAAAAGACCACAATCGACTAAGCTTCAGGGAAGGATTACAAGGTATGGTCCACAGGATCTGCATAGTTGTTATCACCTATCCTCATAGTTGGGTATCACAACTCAGAGGTGGCAAATAGCTTCATTTTTCAACAGAATTCTAAGTTATGGGAAGTGGCTGCATGGCATACCATGTTGAGAAGCATTCAGAAGCTGCTTCAGAACTTTAGTTGGAAAAAATGCACTGTTATTGATTATGCCTACTTAGCAGGGGCTGGGAGTAAGACTGGTCTTATGGCATGGCCAGTAGGTCTGTTGTTTATGTTTCTTATTAGTTTTCCTAAGGGAGACAGCATCCTAGAAGGAAAGATTTGGAATCAATCACACATGTTCTCAATCCTGGTTTTGTATTTAATTTCCCTGAGGCTTCATTTTTTCATTTACAAGTGGGGGTAATAATAATTGTCATCAGTTATATATTACTTACTTAGTGCCATGGGCTTTGCCTGGGCTTTACTTAGTGACATCGGCTTAATTCAAAAGGGATTTGAATATTTTAACTCATGTGATTCTCACAAGTGCCCAGCACAATCAATCTCTGGTATTGTAGAAGAAAGATACTTTCCACTTTGGAAAAACCGTCCTCCTCAGTCCAGTGTATTTGAACTCCACCTAATGTACTAGTCAGGATCTGCTTGAAGGGAGGACTTGCACATGAAATTTGAAGAAGCAACACAGCTTCACATGATCCAAAGGACATCTGAGGATTAATTTTAAGTTGAGAGGGGACTGATGAATCTGGATTCAGTCTGAGGGATAGATGGCTGCCGCCGCCGCTGCTGCTAAGTTGCTTCAGTTGTGTCCGAGTCTGTGCGACCCCAAAGATGGCAGCCCACCAGGCTTCCCCGTCCCTGGGATTCTCCAGGCAAGAACACTGGAGTGGGTTGCCATTTCCTTCTCCAATGCATGAAAGTGAAAAGTGAAATTGAAGTCGCTCAGTTGTGTCTGACTCTTCGCTACCCCATGGGCTGCAGCTACCAGGCTCCTCCATCCATGGGATTTTCCAGGCAAGGGTACTGGAGTGGGTTGCCATTGCCTTCTCCGGATAGATGGCTAGGGGTATGCATAGAGTGTTCCCACCACCAGTTAATGTGCAGATGATACTAGAAACTGTTGTGATGAAGGACCTGGCTACCTCCATTTCATGCCCATTATTGCATTAGGACATGATACTAGAAGTCTGCAATCTTTGCCTAGTTTCAGCAGGTTCTGTAACCTTCTTTCAAGTAACCAAGTTATATTCACTTTCAGATTCTGCTAAATCTCTTCCATATTTACGTGCCACTATCCCTTCACCAATAACAGTGGAACTGCTATCTTATTTTTTTATGAAAATATTTTATTTTAATTTGTTTTTAGATTATTTAATGAACTAGTGGTAAACAAAAATGTTGGGTTTGGCTATGTGAACATACTAAGTTCTTCAGAGTGTTTGAAAACACTAGAAAGGTAAAGCAACCAATTAAACATACTCTTTTGAGATTTCAGATTTTTGTTCAATTTAACACTTTATTTTAGTCTAATCAAAACTCTTGATTGACAAGTACTCCTATCATGGCATGTTCAATCACTAAAAATTATCTATCTCTGTTGAGAAATTGACAGTAGAACTTCTATCTTATTGACACTAAATTTAGAGTAACAGACTGTGAGACTCATAGCCTAACATTTCAGGACCCTGCCAGTCATGACCAGACACCCTTCTGGCTAAGGGATTGGCATGCTACCCCAAGTTTAAATGGGGAATAAACCTGTCACAGTACAAGCCAGTTTTTCTCTTACTTTCCCTGACATCTCTTGAAATTGTACCAGAAATGAATAATGCTCAAACTTCTGGATTGGTAGGAAACTAATACAGTCTAGCCAAAAAGGCTCTTCAGGAAGGTTAGTCTGAAGTTTGGCTCTGAGAAGCTGATGAGGTTGGAGAACCCTGTCCAAGTTTTCCTGAAGAAGAAGTAGCCCTGCCTTCCATCCTCCTGAGGTTGAGTCTTCCCCCTCTGAACCTTCACTGTTCCAAAATGGCAGGCAGAAATGATCAGCTTCCCTACTGCTTCTTCCTTCCCAGCCTTCCTGTATTCTAGGACTTCACTAGAGACCTCATTTCCTTTTTACTCTTTCTTTCCCTCTAATCCTGATTTCTGTATCTCTTTCTCCACTATAAACTCTAACCTAACAATGAAAAATTTATGGAGACTTCAAGTCTTGGAAATTTTTGGTTTGTTTCTACCTTTTCTATTTTTTTTTTTAAATTCATTTATTGGCTGGGGGTGGGTAGATTGGCATGGAGGAATAAATAAAAACTACTACAATTTAGGAAAAGCAGAGATCTACACAATGTCTGTTTTTAATCACCAATTTTAGTCAAATTAAGAGCATATAGCTACTCTAAGAAACTCAGTTTGCTAATTAAGTGGTGATTGGTATATTAAATTTTAAAGTAGAATTTAGTCAGACAATAATTACCAGTGAACTAATTAAATTTACTTTTCAGTGTTTTCAATTTTCAGCTCAAATGGAGTTTTAAGTTACTAAGTTGTAATGATTCTAGCATCTTTCTTCTTGCCAACAAATAAAGAGCAGGCAAGACAAAGATAATAAAGGAAAATTCCTTCCCACATTGTATCTTATAGGAAACATATAGTGTTACAGGGAAGAGCCAATTCTGACTCAACACTGGATCTGTTCCTTAAACCTTTGCTTTCCTTTGCTTTTGTTCACTAAAGGGGTGTTTTTTTTTTTTTTTATAAGTAATGGCCTGCCTTCTGGAACTCTGCCCCTCTACTTAATGTTACATTAAGAAGCCTTTGTTCAGGACCCTGTCTACATATAGGTAGCTACAGGAAGGAAGAAATTAACACAACTCCCCAAGGCTTGCCATTCTAGGAGATATTTGCAAGATTAATGGCTTTTTTTTTTTTTTAACTTCATTTCCTCACCTCCCCCCATCTCTGTTCCATAAAAGAATCTGGGGGAGAGAGAGAGGGAGAGGGTGGGATGAGATGGGAGAATGGCATTGAAACATGT
>SJYQ01005151.1:268668-289079 GCA_006410935.1 Redunca redunca | reverse complement strand
AAAAAAAAAAAAAAAAAAAAAAAAAACAATGATTTCTGGACCTAGTTTGACCATATAGGGACAAGAAAACTCCCCCTCTTAAACTGGAGGAGGAGCTGATGGTGAAATCACGACATCTACTCAAGAAAGGCAAAGAAGTATTTCTTCCCCTCCTCACTTTTTCTTTGATTATAAAACTATAGCTCAGTGAGGTCTCAGGGAGTGGCACTCCCTTGCCCACCCACTTGTAAGCCTCACAAGCATCCTATTCTAATAAATCACTCCTTAACTATTAGGCCAGTTGTGTCCTACTCTTTGTGACCCCATTGACTATGCAGTCCATGGAATTCTCTGGGCCAGAATACTGGAGTGGGTAGCCTTTCCCTTCTCCAGGGGATCTTCCCAACTCAGGGATTGAGCCCAGGTCTCCCACATTGCATGTGGATCCTTTACAAGCTGACCTAGAAGGCAAGCCCAGGAATACTGAAGTGGGTAGCCTATCCCTTCTCCAGCAGATCTTCCTGACCCAGGAATTGAACCGGGGTCTCCTGCATTGCAGGCCAATTCTTTACCAACTGAGCTATCAGAGAAGCCCCACAAGAATTATAAATCACTTCTCAACTATCAGTTTGTCTCTCACTGAATTCTTTCTGCACTAAGACCTAAAGGGCTATGTTACTGGAACTCTTCAGAGCCCCAGGAAACAACACTCATCTGTTTCACTGGGGATATAAAGATAAATAAGATACAGTTCTTACGGCTCTATGTAAATTATATGTAAAGAAAAATGTATCACAAGGGAGCTCATCCACTGAACAGATGTAAAAAGCACTGAGAAGGTAAGTGACTTGTCCAATGTCCTACAGAAAGACAGTGCTGGGGCCAGGAATCAAGTTGCTCATCTGCAACATCCTGATTTTGAGGATAATTGTGTTATGTGGGTTATGCATGCTGCAGGACTGTCAAAGTCTTCAGCACCCAGCAAAACAATCAGGGAAGGGACAACCTCACTAGGCTTTACCATGAATGAGATTTGGGTACTTGGAAGTGACAGGGGGAGATCCCAGCAACTCAAAAGCCCAGGAGATAAGAATCATCCCATGCTCTTATAGTATTGTAAGGAAATGGATCCCCACTAAGGTAATAAGGCTACAATATGCTTCAAGCTACTTACTCACTTGGATTTCAACCTCAGATTGTCACCTCTGCAGTAAGGCCCAATCTCAGCCAGTCTTTTCCTAGAACCCAATTATAAATCTATAAATTAGTATTGGTGTATCTCTTATTTTGTAGCTTTTAAAAGAGATTGACTACTTCTGTCCATCAGAATGTGAAATCCAAGAGAACACAGACAATGTCTGCCTTATTCCTAGCTGAATTTTTAGAGCCTAGAACAAAGCCTGGAAAATAAATTTTTATGAAATATATGTTGAATTAATTATTTGATGTTATGAGAGCACCGAGGAAGTTTTCCAGCTTGGATAGAAATAGGGGTGGATGCCAAGAAGGATTTCTGTGGGAGGTGGCAATTGAGATAGGCTTCAAAGGATGAATAGATTGTCTGCAGGGTCTGAATAGAAATGGGAGAGCAGAGGGAAGTGAGAGAAGACATTGTTGGATACGGGAATATCACAGGAATGACATGGTGGAGAAAAACCACTGGAGAGGAGCTGGAAAGTGTCAAACTGGTACCTAAAGTTGATGCTCAAAATGAGGCAGGGACTAGATTCCACCAGGACTTATAAGCTTCCATTTTATTTGGATTTGATTTAAAATAAATCAATCGGATGGTTTTAAGTGGCGATGGTCACAACTGGATCTTTCTTTTAGAAAGTGTGACAGTATGGAAAGACACTTTTGGGTGACACAAGACGGGTGAGGATTTCAGCTGGGAAATGGAAAATTAGTTCCTGACCTCTAGGACCTGGCTGGGACTGTCAGTCAGAACTTGGTGTTCCTCTGATGAACATAAATGCCTTCACAGACCACAAAAGAGAAGGCCACTCTGCCCATGATGGGTCAAGTCAAAAAAAAGACCACTTCATAATCTTAACACACAGACACAAAGCACAGACATTGTCCTAACTATAAAAATGATCAAACATCCCCCTTTCCTGTTAATGTCAGCCACTGATGCTGCTTTACCAATTATACTTTTCACCCTGTTTCATTCTTCCAGTATTAGAGGTAAGATATACAGTCTCAGGATACCTCCTTTTCTTGACAACACACAGTTCAGAGCTGCTTCCTCTTCCTTGAACCCTCCTCTGAATCACCCAACACAAGTTCAAATCCTATAATAAATCCTTCCTAGCACCTGATATTGAGAAGCCTGATGATACCCATTCTGCCTCATTGGTAAGAGCAATAGACCAGATTTGTTCAACTGTATATGTGTTCCTGGTGGCCTTTGGCTGGAAGGCAATAACATAGCTAAAAGATTGCTACAATTAAAGTGCTACAGTCCACCTGTACCAGCTTGTGAGAGCCTATTGTTAAATTTTAGGAATTTTGCAAGTTGTTAAATACATCATTATTGATAATTAAAATCTATAAACTTTTCATTAAATTTAATTATATTGAAACAATAGCAATGCATCCTCAAAACGCATTACTTCCACATTCTTTTATTACATTTTATGATTTTCTCTGCTCTGGAGATTATTAGAATCATATTTTTTTTATCTTTTATGGTAGAAATGGCATAAAATGATGTGCCACTGTGCCTCTCTTTCTTACTCCATGTTTAATGATATCTTTCATATTGTTAGCTGGAGATTTGCCATAACAGAGGCAGTTATAACACGGAAATTGACAAACACTACAAGTTAAAGCTTCTCTCTATCTCCAGCTGTTTGATAAACCCACAGCTAATCCACAAATGTTGAGGCCTTGCACTGAGGCACTAAAAGCAGGGCAGGGGATCGTTGAGGGGTTTCAAAAACTATACAGTTGACAAGAGAGCTGACAGAGAAGGGAATTAATTATATGCATTTTTCTTCCACTCTCTGGTATGGAACCTATGACACTTGGGTTTCCTTTGCTTAAAGAGTCCTGTTTTTAGTTACCAAGATATGCTTTCCTGATTATACTTCTACTTCCCTGAGCCCTACCTGCTCCCAGGCTGATTTCTGGCCTTTGGTTTGAAAGGCAAGAAAAAGCTCAGGGAAGTTCTGCTGCCCTCAGAGCACTGACACGGAGCTGCCAGGCTGAGGGCCTCATGCTTAGTAATCTTCCAAACTGTTCATCATAACATAAGAGGACAAGCACAACTTTGTGTCTTAAATTATTTACTTCGGTTATGGCTTAGAAATAAAGATGCACTGAAATATGTATACTACCATACGTAAAATAGATGACCAGTGCAAGTTTGATGCATGAAGCAGGGCACTCAAAACCAGCGCTCTGGGACAACCCAGAAGGATGGGGTAGGGAGGTGGGAGAAGGGTTCAGGATGGAGGGACACATGTGTACCCATGTCTGATTCATGTCAATGTATGGCAAAAACCATTAAATATTGTAATTATCTTCCAATTAAAATAAAATGAAAAATAAAACAAAGAATAAAGATGCTTAACTTTTATTTACTTTTTAAAAATTTTAATTGGCATTAAAATTTCACTTATACAAGTCAGACAATAGAAAATTAGAGAGCAGATAGAAAATATTAAAAAGAGTATCATATATAACAGGTTAAAATTTTACCAAATGGGGAGGAACAAGCGTTCTGTGCTCTGAAGGAGGGGGCTTCCTTAAATGATTGTCTCTGGCAGACAGTCCATGTAATTAATGGTTATAAAATACTTTAAAGGCCTAAAGTACTTCATCATTGCTGAGATATAATTGTGCCATTTCATCAGGACATGTTTTATTACTCGTGTTCACGGTGGAATTCTCAAATAGGTTTCTGTGCTGTAGTCTTGGCATCAATACATTGGTTTGTTCCATACCCAGATTGCTCACCTGGGCAGCTGTGGTGAGGGTCAGGGGTGTGAGGAAGACTAGGCCTATACTTACATGTGAAGAGGGAAGGGTCAGTACGAGTACCACCTCCTGCAGGGAGCCCTTTTAAAATAGACCAGTAAGGTCTCTTCCGAATCCCAGCAGCTCTCACTCCACCCCCGAGTCTCCCTCAGCTCAGTGTTGTTTTGCATAGTCATTCACATGTTTCACATGGAGTTCTGGAATTGTGCCCCTTGCCTCTGTTGCATTCTCTGCATAGGGTCTGTCCATTATAAAGTTGTAGCCTTTAGAAGATTCTCAGAAAAGTTGCATACAATTTCAAAGTAAGAGTGAAAGCTTTCTGTAACAAATACTCTTCACTCCCCACACTATAACCCACTACACCAATCCTGATACCCCATGGATATTCCAATGCTTGCAAGCACTCTGGAAGGTGAAAGAAAATGAAAGTGAAAGTCACTCAGTCATGTCCAACTCTTTGCAATCCAATGGATATACAGTTAATGGAATTCTCCAGGCCAAAATACTGGAGTGGGTAGGTGATCCCTTCTCCAGGGGATCTTCTCAACCCAGGTTTTGAACCCAGGTCTCCCAAATTGCAGGCACATTCTTGAACAGCTGAGCCACCAGGGAAGCCAAGAATACTGGAGTGGGTAGTCTATCCCTTCTCCGGAGTATCTTCCTGACACAGGAAGGTAGTTGTCATTTAAATAAACAAACAAACAAAAAACTTTTACTTTGTAGATTGGAAAACAGAGGTCAAATAGCTTACAGAAGAGCTCATGCCATGTTCTGACTCAGTCTACTGCCCTTTACTCATTAATTCCAAATTTCTGGATGTCTTTTGCCACTATCTGATTTCCTACTGCCTTATTTACCACTACAGTCAAAATAATAACCACCCCAACAACAAAAGCAACTGACACTGGAGAGAGTACTTTCCTCAGCTCAGAGCACATCCGTATAGTGACCTTAACTTATATGCGTTGTAGCTCCAATTCTAGCTACACAACCCTGGGCAAGACCTTAACCTCTTGGGATCTCTGCTGCTTCAATTATCACATATAACAACTCAACATTTAACTGAGGCAGATTTAAAAAATATATGCATTAATATTGACCTCTTAAACTCTTTATAGTTTACAAAGCACTTTCTCAAGTGTTTTCTCATATTTTTCTCCCAATAGCTCTGTAAGGTCAGCATGGCATACAAATCTTGCCCCATTGTATGAGTGAAGAAACTGAGACCTAGAGAGATACCAGTAGCATTTTATAAAGTATATTTTGGGAGCATATTAATCCCTGGAGATACTCTATGAAAAAAAAAAATGAGTGGGAAATACTGTATGCTGTATCTTTGCTTAGAAAGTTAAAAGTGCAAGGCACAGTAAAGGCTCTGGTAAGTTCTACAGCAAGAAAACAAAATTATCTTACTTAAATACTTGCTAAAATATATATGTATATATGTACATATAATGCATATATATATATATATATATATATATACACACATACATGCGTTCATGTATGCTAAGTCACTTCAGTCATGTACTACCCTTTTAGACCCTATGGACTGACCCCAGTCTCCTCTGTCCACGGGATTCTCCAGGCAAAAATACTCAAGTGGGTTGCCATGCACTCCTCCAGGGGATCTTCTTGACCCAGAGATTGAACCTGTGTCTCTTAGCTCTCATGCATTACCAGGGTCATCTGGGAAGTCCATATATATATATATACATATATGAAAAATAGCCTCCCTCTCTGAAAACCTATTAATATTTTGTGAAACTAGGTTTCTGTGGAGCTCATGATCTGTAGAATTAACTAATCTTTAGGAAAATCTGGATTAAACTACTTAATCAAGGTAGTGTGACTGGGAGAGCTGATATTCTGTCTCTGAGTCAGTACACAGTGGTGGGGTCATTAGTAGAAACATATTTCAGCCTTCTGTTCACAATAAATTTAAACTACCCATATTGGTCAGTTTCCTGTTTGCTTTGATCCAGTAGGGTTGGGCAGTCACTCCAGTCCCTATTGACTTTTACTTGTTGCCCATGAAATGCTGAGTTGCTAGTGCACTAAACTAAGTTCACATCACTGCATGGCTAGTCCTAACTTAAACATCCAGCAAAAATATGGGAGTGGGAATTTGTGAAAAGGTGTACGGAGGCTTCTATGCCCTAGTCTAAAAGGATCATGCATTGTAAATATGACTTCGGGGGTCTCATTACTTTTTCATTCCAAGCAATTCTGAACATTCCAGAGATATACTCCAGATACTGAAGAGGGAGAATTGGGTAAGGGGAGTAAAGCAGCAGTTTCTAACCAGGATCAATCCACCCCAAGTTTCCCCTGCTAAGAGACATTTGGTGATACTTAGAAGCATTTTAGGAGGTGCTACTAAATCTAGTGGGTAAAGGCCAAAATTGCTGTTAAATGTCCTTTGAAGCACATGACATCCACCCCATGTAATTCAAAGTGTTAATAGTGCTGAAGTACCAGGCTGTAGTCCATTGGGTCATGAAGAGTTGGACATGACTGAGCGACTTCACTTTCACTTTTCACTTTCCTGCATCGGAGAAGGAAATGGCAACCCACTCCAGTGTTCTTGCCTGGAGAATCCCAGGGACAGCAGAGCCTGGTGGGCTGCCGTCTGTGGGGTTGCACAGAGTCAGCCACGACTGAAGCGACTTAGCAGCAGCAGCAACAACAGAGAAACCCTGGACTAAGGAAGTGAGATAGTTTGGGCATGTGCCATGTTACTGAGGCAGTGTAGAGTAGTGGAAAGAACTCTGATCATTTGCCTGAAGGCCAGAGTCAAATCCTGGCTCTGCTAATATGAAAGAGCCTTTCTGGGACTCACAGTTAAGTGGCTCTCCTCTGCTTCCTGGTATCTAGGAAAAGTTCATACAGAAAGCCTCTCCCTTCTCCTTGCCACAGATTGATAAATCCTATGCCTTAGTACATGATAGTAGACAGAGATGAAGTGATGTGACCCCTTCTGATCTTGTCCCCTAAGCTGCCCATGAAACCTTCCAACTCTGCTCCCATCTACCTTCCAGCAGAGAATCCAGTGGAGAATGCTGAGGCCTGATCTAGACATCGGATTAAGGAATTCTAAAACTTAGACCTTTGGGTGTCCAAGAGGTCTAAAAATACTGGAACTTGGGAAGGGAAACACTATTTTATTTTTGCTAACCTCTGAAAGTTAGCAGTTTCTCAATTTGAGTGTAAGCACCAAACCATTGTAATGATAATAGTACTTGTGACTCCTTCTCTAATAGAAATCAGAGATGTTTTCATATCACATTATAGTTATTACATCAATATCTCAAAATATCATTTTTGTTAAAGGTAATGCTCAAAATCCTTCAAGTTAGGCTTCAACAATAAGTGAACCAAGAAATTCCAGATGTACAAGCTGAATTTAGAGGAATCAGAGAAGAGGAATCAGAGCTCAAATTGCTGGATCATAGAAAAAGAAAGGGAATTTCAGAAAAAGAAAAAAAAACCAAACATCTACTTCTGCTTCACTGACTGTGCTTAAACCTTTGACTGCATGGATCACAGCAAACTGTGAAAAATTCTTAAAGAGATTGGAATACCAGAACACCTTATCTGCCTCCTAATAAATCTGTATGCAGGTTAGGAAGCAACAGTTAGAATGGGACATGTAACAACAGACTGGTTCCAAATTGGGAAAGGAGTATGTCAAGGCTGTATATTGTCATCCTGCTTGTTTAACTTCTGTGCAGAGTACATCATGCTAAATGCTGGCCTGGGTGAAGCTCAAGCTGAAATCAAGATTGCCAGGAGAAATATCAATAATTTCAAATATGCAGATGAGACCATCCTAGTGGCAGAAAGCAAAGAGGAACTAAAGAGCCACGTGATGAATGTGAAAGAGGGAGAGAGAAAAAGCTGGCTTAAAACTTGACATTAAAAAATGAAGATCATGGCTTCTGGTCTCATCACTTCATGGCAAATAGATAGTTAAAAAATGGAAACACTTACAGACTTCATTTTCTTATGCTCCAAAATCACTGCAGATGATGACTGCAGCCATGAAATCAAAAGACACTTGTTCCCTGGAAGAAAAGCTATGACCAACCTAAACAGCATATTAAAAAGCAGAGGCATCAGTTTATCAACAAAGGTCCATATAGTCAAAGCTATGGTTTTTCCAGTAGTTATGTATGGATGTGAGAGTTGGGCCATAAAGAAAGCTAAGCACAGAACAGTTTATCCTTTTGAAATATGGTGCTGGAGAGGACTCTTGAGAGTCCCTGGGATCTCAAGGAGATCAAACCAGACAATCCTAAAGGAAATCAACCCTGAATATTCATTGGAAGGACTGATGCTGAAGCTGAAACTCCAATACTTTGGCCACTAGAAAAGACCTGATGCTGGGAAGGATCGAAGGCAAGAGGAGAACAGTGACAGATAATGTCATGGTGGGATGGAATCATTGACTCATTGGACATGAATCTGAGCAAACTCTGGGTGATTGTGAAGGACAGGGAACCCTGGTTTGCTGCAGTTCATGGGGTTACAAAGTGTTGGACACCACTGAGTGACTGAACAATAAGCTTTTGATTATAGTGGTTATCAGTTAAAAATTGTTAGTCATTCATTCTCTTCCATCTCTTTGAGACCCCATGGGCTGTACCTCTGTCCATGGAATTCTCCAGGCAAGCATAACGTAGTGAATAATCATTCCTTTCTCCAGGGGATGTTCCCAACCTAGGGACTGAAGTCAGATCAAACCAGTAGAATTGCAGGCAGATTCTTTACTGTTTGAGTTACCAAGGAATCCCCAAGAGTGGATGCTTAATCTGTCTAATAATGCACTAATAAAGAACATACATTACTGTATTATATTTTTTCTTTTAATTTTAATATTTATTTTGATAACTATTTCCAACTTGATTTTCTGTGTAATCCTTTGTATTTTATGTTATTCATTTACAAAAAATTTTCAGAGAAGGTTCATAGGCGGCAGCAGTCTGACAAAGGGGTTTGTGGCACAAAAAGTTTCAGAGCCCCTGCTCTCTGAGTGGACTGCAGGGATCAGAGCCCTTCCTCCCACCATGGCACCATCCCATCCCCAGGAATGCCCTGCCAACCCACATTGGGCCATACCATGAGCAAGGGAGAAAACTTTGTGCTGTTAAGCCACTGAGATTAGAAGAGCTTTTTTGCCACAGCCACACTGATTAAGCCTGCCAAGCTTCTTAATTGCTCTCAGCCTGGCTTCTAAACTTCTTGAAAATAATCATATCATCTATTCACAGGGTAGTTGGGAAGAGTAAAGAGGAGAACATGTATGTCATGTGCTTCTGATGAAGAGATTATTATGAATTACCAAGACTGCTTTTCCCTAAATCAAGAAAAGGCAAACAATGACTTATCTGTTTTTATAAGTCACGTTTTATTGGAACACAGGTCTATCATTTGTCTACATATTGTTTGAGCTGCTTTCCTGGCAAAAGTGAGGCAAAGACCAGAAGGCCTGCAAACCTGAAATATTTGCCATCTTGCTCTTTAGGGAAAAGTTTGCTACCCTCTCCCTGGGCCCTGCTTTTTTCACTTAGATGGTAGTGAGAGGGAACAGTAGCACCCTCTTTGTATGGGGAGATGCTATCTTCAAATCCAATTAGGAGGTTCCAAGGGCACACACAGCAGTTCCTGTCACCTATGGGCATTGACTAAATTCTAAGCCAGAACTGGCAGCCCTTTTGGCATCTGCTTGAACTGATTCAATATACTGATGCTTCCTTTGGGTTATTTCTTTTGATCAAGTGGACAAATATCCTCATATATGGAGGAATGCATGAAGCAGATTAACAAGGGCAGTTTGTTCCATATCCTTCCAGTGGTATTGAAGGAGCAAACAGAACAGGCTCTGTCTTGAAAGCAGGACTCCATCTTGGGCCCGACTGTGGAATTTGAGCTATACGCCCAGTATCTATGGAAACGACATACCAACTGGAAAACCAGGCCCCAGCCCCGGAAGGAAGAGTCCTAAGGATCTCCATTGCTAAAAGAATATCCTAATTATCTGTGTAACCGAATAGAATCATACATTCTATTTTGATTATTGGGATATAATTGTCCACTGTTAACTGCCTAGGCTTAAGGCATAGGATCATGAGTTAACTTTGATTGTATCTTTTCCCTTTGTTCAGACTAGTTTCAGAGAACCTTATACACTTAGGATATATAAGGTTTACACAAAACTGCTTGGGGTCCTTGGCTAAGAGGAGACTCTACTTTGGGCGCACCGGTGTAATAAACTGCACTGCACTATCTACATTGTCCTTCTGAGTAAGTTTGTTTCCCGGAAAGCGTGGCTACAACAGTATATCTGCAAGTAGCAATGAAGATATGATCACAACCTGTTTACAGTTAAGGAAACTGAGTCATAAGAAGTTAAGGGAATGTGAGACAGGAACTACCATCATGCAATCATCATATATATTTCTTAAAACCCTACTATGTGGAATGCAGGAATTGGGTAGTGGGAAGCAGGGGAAATCATAAGATTTGCCCGAGTTAGTATAAATAGTAAATTGCGGAGCTGGGCTTTTAACCCAGCTTGGTTACATGCCCACTACAATGTATACTGCCCAATGTTGCCCTCTGCCATCATGTTCACTGTCAGCAGCCTCATTATCAAAGACTTTCATGTTACAGATGTGGTTACTCAGTGACAAAGTCTCTGACATTTGCCAATTCAGAATGGTCTTTCAAATGATACATGGTGAATGCTTATTTGTCCTCTGCTGTTGAATTCCTATGTGCTTCTAATTAATTCATTAACCAAAATGAGCCTCAGTTTATTCAACCGTAAAAAGAAAATGATAATTTAATCCTACTTGATGGGTAATTTAAAACTCACTGAAAGAAGAAAGGAATAAACATTTGAGTTGATTTTTCCTTTTTTAATCTTGCACTGGAAAAACATATTTTTCTTTGAAAGACTCACAAACCTGAGCGCTGCCAAAATTAGCATCTGGCTTTTCCTTTTTAAAAATATATATCTTATTTGATTCCATTATTTGGCATATCATATAATGGTAGAATGCCAGAGCTAGAAGGGAGATAAGAGATATTTCTAAGCTAATTCTTCTTTTAGACATTGAGGAAACATGTGTGCCAGGAGGCAGTTATTTGCTTTGTGTGTCCCAAGATCTATGGGCTGAGACTGAAATTCTAGTCCATGATTCCCAGAGACTATGTTCTCCACAATACCTTCTTGCCTCCTACAGGAGGGTCCTGTTCAGAGCACCCGACTTGGGGGATGATTGTTTAAGCTTAAAAATAATAATCATCGATGTGTCTATTTCCTATGGGGGTAAGTGTGCAATGCTAAATCTGCCAGCTTTGGTTTGAAGATGGTCTAGCTTTGAATGCCACTAACAAATGAGACCTTGAGCTTGCTGTTTCCTTTTTCTGTAGAGTCTTTCTTTCCTTGCCTGTAAAAGAGAGATAGCAATACAGACAGTACTCAACTTACAATTTTTTGACTTTATGATGGAGCAAAAATGATGTGCATTAGGATAAACTATACTTGGAATTTTGATTTTTGCTCATTTCCAGGCTAATGATATGGGGGATGACACTCTCATGATGTTGAGTAGAGCAGCAGCCACAGCTCCCAATCAGCCATTGGGTCATCAGGGCAAACAACCAATATACTGATAACTATTTGTGTACCCAGACAACCATTCTGTTTCTCACTTTCAGTACAGTATTCAACAAACTACATGAGATAAGCAACACATTATTATAAAATAGGCTTTGTCTTATATGATTTTGCCCAACTATAAGCTAATGTAAGTGTTCTGAGCACATTAAAGGTAAGCTGGGCTAAGCTACAATATTTGGTAGGTTAGGTGTATTAAATGCATTTTCGACTTACGATACTTCCAAATTACAATGTGTTTATCAGGATATAACCTCCCTCGTTGAGGAAGACCTGCAGTACCTACCACGTAGTGTATTGGGGGTCAAAGTCCATGGAATATAATAAGACTTGATGAATGCTAGCTAAATTACTTCTATTGTTCTAGCAACTTAAAGTAAGAATCCTATGTCTAGTACCTCCTAGTACACTCTATGTGATGTGCCATCTGGAGATCTACAAAAAGAATGCTAAGAAACAAGGTATTAGTAGCCATGGCTATCTGCCCACTTATTATTGAGAAAAGCTGCATTCAAGAAAATCACTGTAAATTTAGGTCTCTTACTTGATATCATTAAATGGGATTTTAAATATGTATTTTTTTCACATTTTTATGTCAGCAAGTATGAGTACTGAAGCAACCACCCATAAACAACTTAAACTTCCTGAGGCAAATCTTCTGCCACTGTTTTCTCTCCAGCCACATGTTGCCCCTTGACATCTGATTTAATCTGCACATGGGTCCCGTCAGAGGCAGCCTCCTTCTGACCACAGGATTGGTCTTCAGCACTTGATGACTTCCTCGGATTCAAGGCCACTGCAAATCCTTACTTACTCTGAAATGTCTTTAAGCATTAAGCTCTGATAAGACTGATGCCCAGAAAGCAGGCTTCTTAGCCATGGACAGAGGTCCTAGGCTCAATGTTTCATAAATAACCGCGCTTTCCATGGAACACTGGGAGAATTTGCTGTTTGGGGCTAATTAGCCTCATTAAGAGACCCTTGACGAGCAAATGGAACTGCAACGTAGTCACCATGTGAAACAACTTGGCAGATGTACAACCTGAACATAATTTCCAGCAGTTTCCCAAGGCCTCAAAGTCCCACATTCATATTTCCTCCAGGAAGAAGTGATATAGGTGTAGTCTTCCTCCAGAGCCTGGAGCCTAGGGCTGCGGGTGCCCCTTTGTACTTTCTTTTAGATTGATAACTCTGTCTAGTGGAATTTCATCCTCTCTCTTCATGAATTTAGATCCAACCTCCAGAGTTCCACTCAAATCCTATTTGTTGCCAGAAGTGTGCACTCTCACTGTCTTTCTGTCCTTGTTTGACAATTTACCCTAGGATGAGTTGTCATATCCAACTTCTCATTTAACCATTATAAGGATTTTATAAAGTGGTCACTGCCATCATTCTTGTTTTATAGATGACACCCAGAGTTTTTAATTGGATTTTCTAAAGTTCCATAGCTTTGACTAGACGGACCTTTGTCAGCAATCTCATCAAGAGGCTCTTTAGTTCTTCGATTTCTGCCATAAGGGTGGTGGCATCTATGTATCTGAGATTACTGATATTTCTCCTGGCTAGCCAGAAGACAGCTAGCCAATGACACAGCCATAATTTAAAACCTAAAAATCTGACTCCAGAACCTGAAATCTGCATGTAACACTGACCTCAAATGTAAACACTTAGACTGTCCTCAGACTGAGTCCACACAATCCATTCCCACTTCAGTGTTTCCTTGGTTTTTTGTATGGCACATAGAAGGCACTCAAAAAAGGCACTCCCAACTGACACATAGTAGGCACTCAATAAAATTTGTTCCATGACTCCATGGGTTATAAACTCTTTGAAGATAAGAATATTGTTTGATACATCTCAGTACAACTTAGTTCATTCACTTAGTGGTGTTGGATTCTTTGTGACCCCATGGACACCAGGTTTCCCTCTCCATCACCAACTCCCACAGCTTGTTCAAACTCATGTCCATCGAGTAGGTGACGCCAGCCAACCATCTCACCCACTGTCTTCATCTCCTCCTGCCTTCAATTGTTCCCAGGATCAGGGTCTATTATAATGAGACAGCTTTTTGCATCAGGTGATCAAAGTTATGGAGTTTCAGCTTCAGCATCAATCCTTCCAATGAATATTCAGGACTGATTTCCTTTAGGATTGACCGGTTTGATCTCCTTGCAGTCTAAGGAACTCTCAAGAGTCTTCTCCAATACCACAGTTCAAAAACATCAATTATTTGGTGCTCAGCTTTCTTTATAGTCCAACTCTCACATCCATACACAACTACAGGAAAAACCATAGCTTTGACAAGACGGACCTTTGTCAGTAATTTTATCAAGAGGCTTAGTTCTTCAATTTCTGCCATAAAGGTGGTGTCATCTATGTATCTTAAGTTACTGATATTTCTCCTGGCAATTTAGATTCCTGCTTGAGCTTCATCCAACTTGGCATTTCGCAAGATATACTCTGCATATACATTGAATAAGCAGGGTGACAATATGCAATCTTGATGCACTTCTTTCCTGATTTGGAACCAATCTGTTGTTCCATGTCCAGTTGTAACTGTTGCTTCTTGACCTGCATACAGATTTCTCAGGAGGCAGGTAGGGTGGTCTGGTATTTCATCTCTTGAAGAATTTTCCATAGTTTATTGTTATCCACACAGTTAAAGGTTTTGGCGTACTCAATAAAGCAGAAGTAGATATTTTTCTGGAATTCTCTTTTTTTTTGGATGACCCGGCAGATGTTGGCAATTTGATGTCTGGTTCCTCTGCCTTTTCTAAATCAGGCTTGAACATCTGGAAGTTCATGGTTCATGTACCATGAACCTGGCTTGAAGCCTGGCTTGGAGAATTTTGAGCCTTACTTTGCTAATGTGTGAGATGAGCACAGTTATGCAGTAGTTTAAACATTCTTCGGCATTGCCTTTCTTTGGGACTGGAATGAAAACTGACCTGTTCCAGTCCTGTGGCCACTGCTGAGTTTTCCAAATTTGCTAGCATATTGTGTGCAGCTCTTTGACAACATTATCTTTTATGATTTGAAATAGCTCAACTGGAATTCCATCACCTCCTCTAGTTTTGTTTGTAGTGGTACTTCCTAAGGCCCACTTGACTTTGCATTTCAGGATGTCTGGCTCTACATGAGTGATCACATCATGGTTATCTGGGTCATTATGCTCTCTTTGTATGGTTCTTCTGTGTATTCTTACCACCTCTTCTTAATATCTTCTACTTCTGTTAAGTCCATACCATTTCTGTCCTTTATTGTGCCCATCTTTGCATGAAATGTTCCCTTCATATTACTAACTTTCTTTAAGAGATATCTGTTTTTTCCAGTTCTATTGTTTTCCTCTATTTTTTTGCATTGATCCCTGAGGAAGGCATTCTTATCTCTCCTTGCTGTTCTCTGGAACTCTGCATCCAAATGGGTATATTTGTCCTTTTCTCCTTTGCATTTCACTTCTCTTGTTTTCTCAGATGTTTGTAAGGCCTCCTCAAACAACCATTTTGCTTTTTTACATTCTTTTTTCTTGGGGATGGTCTTGATCATTGCCTTCTGTACAATGTCATGAACCTCCGTCCGTAATTCTTCAGGCACTTTGTCTCTCAGATCTAATCCCTTGAAACTATTTGTCACATCCACTGTATAATTGTAAGTCATTTGATTTATGTCATACATGAATGATCTAGTTGTTTTCCCTACTATATTCAAATTAAATCTGAATTTAGCAATAAGAATCTCATGATCTGAGATGTAGTCGGCTCCCAGTCTTGTTTTTGCTAACTGTATAGTGCTTCTCCATCTTTGGCTGCAAAGAATATAATCAATTTGATTTCAGTATCGACCACCTGGTGATGTCCATGTGTAGACTCTTCTCTTGTGTTGTTGGAAGAGGGTGTTTGCTATGACCAGGAGTCTCAGTTTCAGCCTCAGTCCTTCCAATTGATATTCAGGGTTGATTTCCTATAGGATTGATTGGTTTAATTTCCTTGACATCCAAGGGATTCTCAAGAACCTTCTTCAGTACCAAAATTCAAAAGCATCAGTTTTTCAGCACTCAACCCTTCTATATGGTCTAACTCACATATCCATACATGACCACTGGAAAAAATCAGAGCTTTGACTAGACAGATCTTTCTTAGCAAAATAGTATCTCTGCTTTTTAATATGCTATATGCATTTGTCATTGCCTTCCTTCTGAGGAGCAATGTTCTTTTAAATTCATGGCTGCAGTCACTGTCCACAGTGATTTTGGAGCCCAGGAAAATAAGATCTGTCACTGTTTCCACTTTGCCCCATTCTGTTTGTCATGAAGTGATGGAACCAGATTTCATGATCTTAGTTCTTTGAATGTTGAGTTTTAATCCAGCTTTTTCACTCACCTCTTTTACCCTTATCAAGAGGCTATTTAGCTTCTCTTCACTTTCTGCCATTACAGTGGTATCATCTGCGTACCTAAGGTTGCTGATATTTCTGTCAGCAATCTTGATTTTAGCTTGTCATTCATCCAGCCTAGCAATTCCATTAAAATTAAATAAGCAGGGTGACAATATATAGCCTTGTTGTACTCTGTTCCCAATTATGAACCTGTCAGTTGTTTCATGTTTGGTTCTAACTGTTGCTTCTTGAGCCGCATACAGGTTTCTCATGAGGCAGCAAAGCGGTCTGGTATTCACATCTCCTTATGAATTTTCCACAGGGTTTTGTTTTGTTTTGTTTTGATGCACACAGTCAAAGGTTTTCACATAGTCAATGTAACAGAAGATGTTTCTCTGGAATTTCCTTGCTTTCTCTATGATCCAACAAATTTTGGCAATTTGATCTATGGTTCCTCAGCCTTTTCTAAACCCAGCTTGCACATCTGTAATTTCTTGGTTCATTTACTGCTGATGCTTAGTGAATGATTTTGAGCTTACTATATTATGAAATGAGTGCAATTGTCTGGCGGTTTGAACATTCTTTGGCACTATCTTTCTTTTGGCTTGGAATGAAAACTGACCTTTTTTAGTCCTGTGGCCACCGCTAAGTTTTCCAAATTTGCTGACATACTGAGTGCAGCACTTTAACAGCTTCATCTTTTAGGGCTCAAAATAGCTCAGTTGGAATTCCATCAATTTTATTAACTTTGTTCTTAGTAATGCTTCTGAAGACCCATTTGACTTCATACTCCAGGATGTCTGGCTCTAGGTGAGTGACCATAACATCATGGTTATCCAGGTCATTTCAACTCTTTTTTGTGTAATTCTTCTGTCCATTCTTGTCACCTCTTCATAATGTCTTGTGCCTCTGTTAGGTCCTTATTGTTTCTCTCCTTACTTGTCTCCCTCCTTGCATGAAGTGTTCCCTTGATAACTCCAATTTTCTTGAAGAGAGTCTTTCCCATTCTATTCTTTCCCTCTATTTTGCCCTGTCCATCGAAGACTTTCTCATCTCTCCTTTCTATTCTCTGGAACTCTGCATTCAGTTGGGTATATGTTTTGCTTTCTCCCTTGCTTTTTGTTTTTCTTCTTTCCTCAGATATTAGTAAAGCCTCCTTAGACAACCACTTTCCCCTTTTGCATTTCTTTTTCTTTGCAATGCTGGTCATGGCCTCCTGCACAATTTTACAAACCTCTTTCAGCAGTTCTTCCGGGACTCTGTCTACCAGATCGAATCCCTTGAGTTTATTCATCACCTCTTCTGTAGAATCATAAGGGATTTGATTTAGGTCATACCTGAATGGCCTAGTATTTTTCTACATTTTCTTCAATTTAAGCCTGAGGTTTTCAATAAAGAGCTCATTATCTGAGCCGCAGCTACAGTTCTTGTTTTTGTTGACTATATAGAGCTCCTCCATTTTTTTGCTGCAAAAATATAATCAATCTGATCTCAGTATTGATCATTTGGTGATGTCTGTGTGTAGAACCATCTCTTGTGTTGTTGGTAAACAGTGTTTACTATGACCAGTGTTCTCTTGACAAAACTCTGTAAGACTTTCCTCCACTTCATTTTGTACTCCAGGACTAAATTTGCCTGTTACTTCAAGTATCTCTTGACTTCCTACTTTTGCATTCAAAATCCTATGACAAAATAACTCCCCCCCCCCCCTTTGGTGTTAGTTCTAGAAGGTCTTGCAGGTCATCACAGAACCAGTTGACTTCGGCTTCTTCATCATCAGTGTTTGAGGTGCAGCTTTGGATAACTGTGATGTTAAATGACTTGCCTTGTAAATNTTTTTTTTTTTTTTTTTTTTTAAATACCCAAGTACAGCATTTCAAACTATGCAGCGCTTAGGGAAGTATGTATTTTGTTGACTATGATAGCTACTCCATTTCTTCTAAGGGATTCTTGGCCACAGTAGAAAATATAATGGTCCTCAGTTAAATTGACCCATTCCCATCCATTTTAGTTCACTGATTCCTAAGATGCTGATGTTCAGTGTTGCCCTCTCCTGCTCAAGCAATTCTAATTTACCTTGAATCATAGATTGAACATTCCAGGTCCCTGTGCAATGTTCTTTACAGTATCAGACTTTACTTTCAATACCAGACACATCCATAACTGAGTGTTGTTTCTGCTTTGACCCAGTCACTTCATTCCTACTGGAGCCATTAGTAATCCCCCTCCATTTTTCCCCAGTAGCATATTGGATACCTTCCAACATGGGGGCTGATCTTTTGGTATCATATATTTTTGCCTTTTCATGCTGTTTTTGTTAATGGGGTTCTCATGGGAAGAATATAAGAGTGGCTTGCCACTCCCTCCTCCAGTAGACCACATTTTGTCAGATATCTCTACTATGACCAATCTGTCTTGTGGCCCTGCATGTCATGGCTTATAGCTTCATTGAATTATGCAAGCCCTTCTGTTAATTTTTCCTTTTAAGGACTTAATGTAGTTGGACATATATCTAATTGTTCAGGTGTTTTCTGTCTTCTTTCTCATGAAATGGAAGCTCTGTGATTTCTGTCTGGCTCCCTGATGTTTCCCTAGTGTATAAAAGTGTGGCTGGCTCACTGTAAGTGCTCAGCGAATGTAGACAGATAGAATGTAAAGGGTGGTGAGCCAGAGAGTCAGAGAGGGGGCAGCTTGCAGGACTTGGTGAGGCAGAGGGAGGAGTCATAAGTCTCTTTTGGAAAAGGTGCCATCTGTTCTCAGTTTTGAAAAATTAAAAGATAATATTAGCCAGACAGAAAATGGAGAAACTATGCAATAGCCCTGCATAGTTTGAAATTCAATGGAGAATGCAAATATTATGTGCAAAGATTCTAAAGAAGAAAAATGTGATATATTTGGGGAACTTTAAGTGGCTCTAGATGAAAAGAAGGACGGAATCCTTCTGCCATAGTCTAAGGAAGAGATGTAGACTTATTCTCATCATCCTCACCTTCTTTTGATCCCTAATAATTTACTAGGGAGGTTTTATCAGCCAAGAGATTTTTAAAATATTTTTCCTGAGCCCTGCTTTTCCTAAACTAGGTAGCACTTTGTTTTCTTTACTTTTGTTTTGTCCTCCTTTGTTTTTAAAAGGCAAAAAAAAAAAAAAAAAGATTAAAAATTCCAGGTTGAGAAAAGAAAATGTTTATTTCTTTCTTTACATGTTTTACCAGAACCCAAACACCATAAAATAAGTTGGCGAAATGCCAGATAGCCACATCCAGAGTATTGACAAAGGGCCATGTGGGCCAGACCAGGCCAGATCATCCAACCCATAGGAAGTCAGGGGCTAGGGAAGAGGGCTCCAGCTCTAATGAAGTGAAGTAGCTTTATTGATGTTTTCTGCTGTGATTGGCTGCTTCTCTGGAAACGAATTATGTTCACTCTGGTACACCCAGTTACCAAAGAGCTGATTTGTAGTTCTCATTTCTTTTACTTCTTCAACATAAATGAACATTGGGGTACATGTGTCTCTTTCTATTCTGGTTCCCTCAGTGTGTATGCCCAGCAGTGGGATTGCTGGGTCATAAGGCAATTCTATTTGTAATTTTTTAAGGAATCTCTACACTGTTCTCCATAGTGGCTGTACTAGTTTGCATTCCCACCAACAATGTAAAAGGGTTCCCTTTTCTCCACACCCTCTCCAGCATTTATTGCTTGCAGACTTCTGGATCGCAGCCATTCTGACTGGTGTGAAGTGGTACCTCATTGTGGTTTTGATTTGCATTTCTCTGATAATGAGTGATGTTGAGCATCTTTTCATGTGTTTGTTAGCCATCCGTATGTCTTCTTTGGAGAAATGTCTATTTAGGTCTTTGGCCCATTTTTTGATATATGCTCTTTCTCCTCTATTTGCTGCAAGGAATAAAGATGAAGCCCAAGTGTGCTCACTATGGAGGGAGAGAAGGGTGAAGCTTTTTTCAGATAACTGAATTTTCTGGGCCTCAAGGTCAGAGACTCCCATCTGAACTAAGTGATGAAGATAGCTGTTAACACTTTAAAGCTGTATCAGTACATTTTATGGTAGAATTGTCCAGAATCCTGGAATTTCAGCTTTAAAGGCATGTACATTGGTCCCCCTCCCATTTCAAACTTATCTTTCCCTTCTTCATCAAGATAAACAATAATCATTTACTAAGGCATTAAGATGTGTTAGACATTATGATACACATAGAGAGAATTATCTCCTTTGTTCCTCTCAATAACCTTTCTCTAAGCTAGTCCCACCTCTTTCTTTACCTCTGTTGTCAACACTCTCAGTCACTCTACCTTGATTCATTTTTCTTTTAAGAAAATTTCATAACTATGCTACATAATATTATGTTTTTTTTTTTTTTTTTTTTTTTTT
>SJYQ01005151.1:256846-268584 GCA_006410935.1 Redunca redunca | reverse complement strand
CCTATCAAACTACCAGCGGTATTTTTCACAGAACTAGAACAAATAATTTCAAGATTTATATGGAAATACAAAAAACCTCGAATAGCCAAAGCAATCTTGAGAAAGAAGAATGGAGCTGGAGGAATCAACTTGCCTGACTTCAAGCTCTACTACAAAGCCACAGTCATCAAGACAGTATGGTACTGGCACAAAGACAGAAATATAGATCAATGGAACAAAACAGAAAGCCCAGAGATAAACCCACACACCTATGGACACCTTATCTTTGATAAAGGAGGCAAAAATATACAATGGAGTAAAGACAATCTCTTTAACAAGTGGTGTTGGGAAAATTGGTCAACAACTTGTAAAAGAATGAAACTAGATCACTTTCTAACACCACACACAAAAGTAAACTCAAAATGGATTAAAGATCTAAATGTAAGACCAGAAACTATGTATTTTTTTATTGAGCATTACTCCCCAAACTAAAATAAAAACACTTTAAGTAGTTTGTTTTGTTTCTGATAACTGCTACATCTCTAACATATAATAGGTGCTCAATAAATATTTACTAATAGATACATGAAAAATTCCATGCATTAGGTTTTTTTTTTCCTTTTTTAAAAATTTTAATTTATTCTAATTGGAGGCTAATTACTTTACAATATTGTAGTGGTTTTTGCCATATACTGACATGAATCAGCCATGGGGGTACATGTGTCCCCCATCCTGAACCTCCCTTCCTCCTCCCTCCCTATCCCACCTCTCAGGGTCACCCCAGGGCACTGGCTCTGAGCACCCTGTCTCATGCATCGAACCTGGACTGGTGATATGTTTCACATATAATAATATACATGTTTCAATGCTATTCTCTCAAATCATCCACCCTCGCCTTTTCCCACAGAATCCAAAAGCCAGTCAGAATGGCTGCTATCAAAAAGTCTACAAACAATAAATGCTGGAGAAGGTGCGGAGAAAAGGGAACCTTCTTACACTGTTGGTTGGAATGCAAACTAGTACAGCTACTAAGGAGAACAGTGTGGAGATTCCTTTAAAAAACTGGAAATAGAACTCCCATACAACCCAGCAATCTCACTGCTGAGCATACACACTGAGGAAACAAGAATTGAAAGAGACACATGTACCCCAATGTTCATCACTGCACTTTTACAATAACTAGGAAATGGAATCAACCTAGATGTCCATCAGCAGATGAATGGATAAGGAAGCTGTGTACATATACACAATGGAATATTACTCAACTATTAAAAATAATGCATTGAATCAGTTCTAATGAGGTGGATGAAACTGGAGCCTATTATACACAGTGAAGTAAGTCAGAAAGAAAAACACCAATATAGTAGGATTTATTGCTTTTAAGGAAGAAACCAATCAAAGGGGAAGATAACATACTCAGGATAAGGCTGAGAGTAGAGTTCAGCCAAAATTTGATCCCAGGCCATCTGACTTCAAAGATAACTTTCTTAATATGTCCTTTTACACACCCTACATTCTAGCAGAACCGGTGTTAGGGTGAGGCAAGTGAGGCAATTATTTCTGCACAATTTAAGGAGGCACCAAATAATCCAGTAAGCAAAATAAATGTTTTACTGCCCTATTAAATTTTTTTTGAAAATTTGTGCTGAAAAATGCATGGTAAATAAAACTTCAAAATTATAAATAAAGGAACAGTATTACTGATTTTTCCTTTTGTCTCAGGTTCCAATGTGGTTCAACCCAGCACTGACCCATCTTTATTTAAAATATTGACATTACCCTGACTCCTACCCTGCCTTCTAGTCAGAGTGGTATGTTAAATCTCTTACTCTCCAGGTACTTCTGTTCTCCAGGTCTTGTTCAAATCCTCATGGACTTTGAGATATGTACCTCTTGAACCACTGGCAGTTTGGTGTGTTTAATAAATCTCTCTAAACCACGGTGGATTGGTCACATAGTACTATGTGACATCTCTTGTACACTGTTGCCTCCACAAATTCTGATCCCTTCATCTTTCTAACCAGTGGCCGCTGGAAAGGGTTTGTTGACTTTATTTATCAGCTACTAGTTCCATTTGTCAGAACTATTGTCTGTACTGCCACCTTGCTCAATTACTGGATTATTTCTTTGCATTTCCCTTATTATTTTGTGAATATGAGTGAAACACGGAAAATTGAAAATGCATAAAAATGTTAAAGCTACATTATCAAAGATTCTCTCAAAAGGTGAGGTTTAATCACAGTTGATTTTTTTTTTTAGTCTTTCTGGGAATATCTTTATATATTATTATAATGGTTAACCTAGAATGTATTCTATGCCAGGCAATTTACATGTGTTTACTCATGTAATCCCACTAGCAATCTTAAGGAGCAAGGGTTAATATTATCCATTTTATCTTTTTTTTTTAATTGTTATTATTACAAATGAGGAAACAAGCTCAGAGAAGCTAAGTAATTTGCTCAAGGCCTTACAATTAATGATTGTCAGACATAGGATGTGAACATAGGATGTGAACATAGGTCGTATGACTCCAGAATCCCAGCCTAAAAGACATCAAACCTCTTAAGTTACACGTAGCTCTACTGGACTTCATATATTTTGTACGAATTTACTTTTCTTCTTAATTCAATAAGCCTTACATATAGAAGCAGTGCCCTGGCCAAGACTTCTCCCATTTTTGATGGTCCTGATCCTAGCCTTTTTCAAGGCTCAGAAAAAAAATCTACCGTTTCATGTTGCCTTCCTTGACAAGCTACTAATAGAAGTAATCTACCCTTTCTAGAACAATTAACAGTACTTTGTTTGTCTATCCCTCAAAGTTTATTGTTCTTTTACTCAACACACATGTGATCTCTCTTAATTTATTGAAATTTCATCTTTTCATTGTACAAAATAGCATAGTAATAAATACATGTAGGAGAAGGAATAGAGGAATGATTATGCCCAGTAGTTCTAGCTCCTGGGCAGTCAGAGGATACTGTAGATTTTCTGTGACCTTTCTATGCAATCAATAGGAACTGTGTGTGCATGTGTGTGTTATTCGCTTAGTCATGTCAGACTCATTGCAATCCATGGATTGTAACTCAACATCTTCCTCAGTCTATGGAATTCTCCAGGCAAGAATATTGGAGTGGGTTTCCATTGCCTTCTCCAGGGGATCTTCCTGATCCAGGGATTGAAGATGGGTCTGCCACATTGCAGGGAGATTCTTTACTGTCTGAGCCACCAGGGAAGCCCCATAAAGCATGAAATGCCATATAAATATAAAGGAAGTGAAGGGTACTAACTACTGAAAAGTGTAGCAGTAAGTGATTAATAACATCCTTCCATGGAGATGACCTTGCTGGGCCACCATCAGTAAATTGTGTCATGTACATGGTAAAATTTTCATCGGGGCAGGGTGCAGGGGGGCGGGGTGTGTGTGTTGGTTCCAGGAAATTCCACCCACAAGTCCCAACCAGACCTTTGAAGCCCAGATGTGAGAAAGATGGTTTCATCATGTGTAAAATATGAAGAATTACACTTCCTCTTTGTACCTCATGGGGCTACTATGACAGCAAATGAAAGAAGACGTAAAGGGGTTTTATAAGCGATGAAGCAATATAGTGATTTTATCATAGCTTACACAGATTATTGTATTTTCCCTGGGCAGATTTAATTATGATCATTCCATGTTGGAAATGGTAACCCACTCCAATACTCGTTCCTGGACAATGCTATGGACAGAGGAACGTGGTGGGCTACAGTTCATAGGGTCATGAAGAGTAGGACATAACTTAGCGATTAAACCAAACCACCAATCCATGTTCTCATGCCCTCTAAATTCCTTCTTATGATGGATACTCTGCATTATCCCACTTGATCCTGCCTCTACACTTTCCCAATGTCTCTGCTATGGGACAATGAGCCTTATGGTCATTATCAGCTTCCATTACATATTGGCATCTGCTTTGATTTGACCAAGAAAAACCTAAAAGGAGACTGGGTCAAAAAAGGGGTAAGAGGCCAGAGGACTTATCCCATCATCTATTCCTCACTATCAGGGTCCCAGTAGGGCTGGCTATGTCCTTCAACTGTCACTGTCTCTTTTAAGGCAGCCCTCTCTGTCTGGCCTTCTCCTTCATTTTTTCCTTTCAGTCAAAGGGCAGTGACTGTCAATTCTGGGCACTGCATTCTTCCTGTAATATCTGTACACCAGGCACACACCAAACCTTTCTCAAGTTATTTTCATTTGTGTTATAGTTTCCTACTGGGACCCTCATTGATTCATCTGCTTCTCAAGGTATTACCTTCTTCATGAGGCTGTCCTTTGTTGTTTTGTTGTTCAGTTACTAAGTAATGTCCATCCTGACATTTTGCAAGCCCATGTATGTAGCACACCAGGCTCCTCTGTCCTCCACTATTTCCCACAGTTTCCTCAAATTCATGTCCAATGAGTTGATGATGCCATCCAAACTTCTCATCCTCTGTTGCTCTCTTTGCCTCCTGCCCTCAATCTTTCCCAGCATCAGGGTCTTCTCCAATGAGTCAGCTTTTCACAAGTCGCCAAAGTATTGGAGCTTCGGCTTCAGCATCAGTCCTTCCAATGGATATTCAGAGTTTATTTCCTTTAATATGGTTTGATCTCCTTGCAGTCCAAGAGACTCTCAAGAATCTTCTCCAGCACAACAACTTGAAAGAATCAATTCTTCAACACTCCACCTTCTTTATGGTACAACTCTCACTTCTGTACATGACTACGGGAAAAACCACAGCTTTGACTATACAGAGTTTGTTGGAAGAGTGATGTCTCTGTTTTTTAATATACTGTCTAGGTTTCTCATAGCTTTTCTTCCAAGGAGCAAGCATTAAAATTTCATGGCTGCAGTCACCATCTGCAGTGATTTTGGAGCACAGGAAAATAAAATCTGCCACTCTTTCCACTTGTCCACTTCTATTTGTCTTGAACTGATGGGGCTATATGCCATCATCTTAGTTCTTTGAATGTTGAGTTTGAATCTAGCTTTTTAACTTTCCTCTTTCACCTTCATCAAGAGACTCTTTAGTTCTTCTTCACTTTCTGCCTTAGAGTGGTATTGTCTGCATATCTGAAGTGGTTGATATTTCTATCAATAATCTTGATTCCAGTTTGTGAATTATCCAGCCCAGATTTTCACATGATGTACTCTGCATATAAGTTAAATAAGCATGGTGACAATACACAGGCTTGTTATACTCCTTTCCCAATTTTGAATCAGTCAATTGTTCCACGCCTATTTCTAAATGTTGCTTCTTGACCCACATGCGAGTATCTTAGGAGACTGGTTAGGCTTGCCTATCAAATCCCAATCCAGCAGCCAGCTAATGTACCTTGCTCTGAACTCAAATCTCCCTTTGTTTATATTTTTGCCAACTTTTGCCAAAGTAAATATTGTAGAATGAATATTTGTTCTAATGGATATTAGTGACATTAAAAACTTTTTTTTTCATGTTCTGATACCTTTGGGACTCGGGTTTAACAAACTACATTCCATCAACTCCCTTTTTAACTGTAAGACTTTTGAGAGCCTTAATTTGCTATTATGCATGTTATATACCACCAGGAGAGAACACACACACACATGCACATGCACAAGCTGTGTAACTGTAAGAAACCATCTNCATCTACTGTAAAATGTATTAATATTTCACATGTTAAAATATGAAAAAAGTGTTCTTTGAACATGGAATATAAGATTATGCACACCTTTAAATTGTTCTTTCTTGAGGATCACTCTCTAAGTAGAAAAATCTCATCAAAATAGAGCACTATGGAACATATTTTGGCAAACTCTGGTGCATGTCTTTTACTAGCCAATGGAACATATAACTCCTGAGCATGACTTTTATTATTGAATTGTTGTTTATCTATAAATTGGCTGTTAGTTTCCTGCTTGGCAGTTAATTAACACCATCTGCAGACATACAAATAATATCTTAGGAGTGGTTGAGTGAGTTCTGTGACAGAGGTTGGCTCACTGTTGACTAAGCCAAGCCCAGTCTGTTTCCTCCTGTGCAGACAACTAATTGCATTTCTTAATCTTCCTCACAGGTATGGCATGTGAGTTCCTCATAACAGAATGTGGTCAGAAATAATATGTGCTGCTTTCAAGTTTCTCTCCCCTTCCTGCTCTCTTCTCTCATCGACTGGTGGAATGGCAAAGTTGGAGGCCATGTGTTGAACTTGCAGACATATCATTAGCCTACATGTTTTAAGGCATAAGTTCCCTCTACGTCCAACCTCCCATTAACGCTGTTTCGATTTTGACTAAGCAAGAAATATATTTCTATTGTACAAAGTCACTGAGACTCTGGGCTTCATCTGCTTCATATTGTGGCTGGTGTTACATAAACTAACACAACCCCCCTGTGCCTTGGGAGTGGCTGGGTTTAGGAGTGTGGCCTGTGGCTAGACATTGTACACAGCAATGGCCAATGTTGTAAACTCAGGACATATGTCCACACCCAGGCTTCTCTTATTTGACATCTTCCCCATGTTTCACCAGTGCTAGCTGCTCCCTTGCTTACTCTTCCTGGCCCTTTGGGCATAGTTTTTCTAAAACACTTATAAATTTGCATTTCATGTCTCTATGTTTGTCTCCCTCTTTTGCCACATGTTGCATGAGGTCAAGGACACCATATAGGGACTGGCGTTGAGTGCATATTCAAAAAACATTTTGATGAATTACTAGAACTCTGTATAGTCAAATAAGTCATCTTGGGACCTTTCTCACATATTTAGTGTATCCCCAAATAAATCCCACCATTTGAATAAATATAAATAAAGGTAATCCAAGACTTCAAGAGGAATCAGATTTTGAGAAAAACTTTGAAAACAAAGCAAAAAAAAAAAAAAAATCATCCACAGGCTTTCCAAAGGGCTATTTTATAGCTAAATGCAATTTGTTCATTGAATTAAGCAAGATTTTACTGTTAAAATACGGGTTTCCCAGGTGGCTTAATGGTGAGGAATCTGCCTGCCAACGCAGGAGACCCAGGTTCCATCCTGGAGTGGGAAGATCCCCTGGAGTAAGAAATGGCAATTCAATCCAGAATTCTTGCTGGAAAATCCTATGGACAGAGGAGCATGGCAGGCTATAATCCACGGAGTTGCAAAAGAGTCATGCACGACTTAGTGACTAAACAACAACAAACAAGATTCCAAAGACTGTTGGTGATAGTTTAAGACTGTGATTTTGGAAACTAATCAGGTGTGTACTACTAAGAGGCTTAATCTTTTTCTCATTTGTAATATGTGAATATAACAATAATAATATATAGTTGTTGTTTTGCAGTTTCTCAGTCATGTCTGACTCTTTGCAACCCCATGGATAGTAGCACAGCAGACGTACTTCACCATCATCCAGAGCTTGCTCAAACTCATGTCCATTGAGTCAGTGATGCCATCCAACCATCTCGTCCTCTGTCACCCCTTCCTCTCCTACCTTCAATCTTTCCCAGCATCAGGGTCTTTTCTAATGAATCAGCTCTTCACATCAGATGGGCCAAGTATTGAAGATTCAGCTTTAAAATCAGTCCTTCCAATGAATATTCAGGACTGATTTCCTTTAGTATTGATTGGTTTGATCTCCTTGAGGTCCAAGGAACTCTCTAGAGTTTTCTCTAACACCAAAGTTCAAAAGCATCAACTCTTTGGTGCTCAGCCTTTTTTGTGGTCCAACTCTCACATCCATACATCACTAGTGGAAAAACCATAGCTTTGACTATACAGACCTTTGTTGGCAAAGTAATGTCTCTGCTTTTTAATATGCTGTCTATGTTTGTCATAGATTTTCTTCCAAGAGGCAAGCATTTTTCAATTCCATGACTGCAGTCACCATATGCAGTGATTTTGGAGCACAGTAAAACAAAATCTGCCACTGTTTCCAATCACGTCCCCATCTATTTCCAGTGAAGTGATGGTCCCAAATGCCATGATCCTCGCTTTTGGAATGTTGTGTTTTAAGCCAGCTTTTTCACTCATATATTTCACCTTCATCAAGTGCCTCTTTAGTTCCTCTTCACTTTCTGCCATAAGGGTCGTGTCATTTACACGTCTGAGATTACTGACAGTTTTGCTGGCAATCTTGATTCCAGCTTATCAGTCATACAGCCTGGCATTTCGCATGATGCTCTATGCATAGAAGTTAAATAAGCAGAGTGACAATAATCAGCCTTGACGTACTCCTTTCCCAATTTGGAGTGAGTCTGCAGTGCCATGTCCCATTCTAATTTTTGCTTCTTGATCTGCACACAGATTTCTCAGGATGAAGGTAAGGTGGTCCGGTATTCCCATCTCTTGAAGAATTTTCCATAGTTTGTTGTGATCCACACAATCAAAGGCTTTAGTATAGTTAATGAAGCAGAAATAGATGATTTCTTGGAATTCTCTTGCTTTTTCTATGATCCAGCAGATGTTGAAAATTTGAGCTTTGGTTCCTCTGCCTTTTCTAAATTCAGCTTGAACATCTGGAAATTCTCAGTTCACATATTGTTGAAGCCTAGCTTAGAGGATTTTTAGCATTACCTTGCTAGCATGTGAAATGAGTGCAATTGTGCCATAGTTTGAATGCTCTTTGGCATTGCTTTTCTTTGGGATTGGAATGAAAATTGACCTAGTTTTTAAGCATTGTGTAACTTTGGGTAACTACATGTAAAGTGCTGAAAATAGTGCATAGCATACAGTAAGTAATCATTAAATATTAGCTATTTTTATTATTTCATGGGCTAGGGGTTTTATTCATTGATTTAATTAAGATGTCTAACTCTCACCTGGGTCTGCAAACTAAGTTCCATTAGTCAGGTCCAGCTCACTGCCTGTGTTTGCATATCTGCATAAGCTAAGAATAGTTGTTATCATTTTAAGGTATACAACAAAGACATAGATAAACAAAGCAGAATGTGCATTGGGCCATATGTTTCCCGCACAGTCTAAAATATTTACTCTCTGGTCCATTATAGAAAACATTGTCAATCTCTGCTTCAGAGTAACAGCTATTTACTTGTGAAAGTGGCAGTGTTATATCTTCTTAGAAGATAGTTGTGAAAAGCTCTATGGATATTGGATTCAGACTCTTGACTCTAGTTATATAAGCTTGGACAAATGATGTAATTTTTCTGAACCACATTTCCCTCACTATAGATATGAAAAATATAACTTTATCCTTGTAAATAGGGGTGGTTTGCTTAATTCAGGGGACTATTTAAGAATTAACCATGAGAACATTTGTCTACATGCCTAGTTGAAGGTCTCACTAAGAATCGAATATTAGCCAGTCTATGTTCGATACAGGATGCTTGGTGCTGGTGCACAGGGATGATCCAGAGAGATGATATGGGGTGGGAGGTGGGAGGGGAGTTCAGGATTGGGAACTCATGTACACCTGTGGCTGATTCATGTCAATGTATGGCAAAACCAATACAGTATTGTAAAGCAAAATAAAGTAAAATAAAAATTTAAAAAAAGAATCGAATATTATTTTATTTTCCCCTCATATCAGCACTGTTCTATTGGGCCAGGTATACAAAAAATATTTTTAACCAGCAAAATTGTTGATTCAGAGTACAGTACAAGCCCTGTGCAAATATCATTGCTGGGGGTGAAGGTGAAGCTATAAGCAACTACAGAAGCTCCATGGCAGAGGCCTTTGATGTTATAGGACTTAGGAGGACAAAAGGAGTCCCAATATTATGGTCCAGCAAGCGCCCTTCTGAGAATTGATCTCCAGCACTTTTTGGTTCTTTCTCTTTTTTTTTTTTTTTGATACACATAATACTTCTTGAAAGTCTAAGTGAATTTACAGGAATGAAAGTGATAGGCAGCAGAGATTTATGTTATTAAAAGACTATCCCCCCATGTCTTTTGAACCTTTCTGAAGTTACCCCCTTTAATTTTTAAAGTGTTTTAAATCTTTACTAAGTTAACAGCTTCAGTGATTGTAAACATTTGTTATATACATGGATTGCTGAAGCTTCAATTCCTGCTCCCATCAAATTCAAGCACTGTATGCCTGGAGCTGACTGTGAGGGGCTGGGCTGGGAAGGACAGGAGAGCAGTGAAGGCTGGGTTCAATGAGGGATCAAAGACAGATCCACACAAATAAAGGCAGCAGCAAGGGATGACAGTTGAATGTTTCATGCTAATACTTAGGACAAGGAGTTACAAGAGACATATATGCAATTGAAAACCAGTACAATGTCAGAAGGGTGAACTTCCATGGTGGCTTATTTGGTAAAGAATCTGCCTGCAAATGCATGACTCCCAGGTTCGATCCCTGGGTCAGGAAGATCTCCTAGAGAAGAAAATGGAAAACCACTCCAGTATTCTTGCCTGGGAATCCCAAGGTCAGAGGAAGCTAGTGGACTATAGTCCATGGGGTTACAAAGAGTCAGATACAAGTTAGTGAGTATACCACAATCACTACCACAGTGCCAGAAGAACTACAGAGGGAGAGGAAAGGAGAATATAAACTAGCCTTTGTTTAGGTGCTTACTACGTGCCAGGCATCATTCTAGAGTTCTTCATTACCAGGTTAGCTTTTTAACTTTCATAGTGGCCCAGTGAGGTAGTTTTAACTGTCACTCCAACTTTACAAACCGAGAAAGTGATTTAGAGACAAGTGGCTTGCTCAAGATAATTCAGACAGAAAAAGCATCCAGGCTAATTTGATCTCCAAGCTTTTGTTTATTTTGAAAACATAAGATGATTGAGACACCATCATGAAATTCAGGAATGACCCTCACAATAAGGGAGAAAGGGTCTTTGAAAATATAAATGTCAAGAAGATGCACACGGGCAATTCCAAAATGCACGCAATTCACCTCATGTATAATAGAATGGGGATGCATTTATCACTCTCTTTCTCTCCCCACAGAAATCTTTTGCATTTCTATACAATAAATATGAATGATCAGAAAGAGATATTAAGGAAATAATCCCATCCCCCATTGCATTCAAAAAGATTAAAATATCTAGGAATGACCCTCCCTAAGGAGGCAAAAGACCTATACTCAAGAAAACTATAATATACTGACGAAAAAAAGCAAAGATGACATAAACAGATGTATAAATATTCCATGTTCCTGGACTGGAACATTGTCAACATGATTATATTACCCAAAGGAATCTACAGATTTAATTCAATCTCTATCAAATTAATAAAGACATTTTTCACAGGTTTCGAACAAAATAGTTTTATAATTTGTATGGAAGTATGGAAAAACAAATGACTCTGAACTCCCAAAATAATCTCAAGAAAGAACAATGGAGCTGGAGGAATTCGACTCTGACTTCCAACTCTACTACGAAGCTACAGTAATCAGAACAGTATGGTACTGGCACAAAACCATAAATAGAGATAAATGGAACAGGACAGAGAGACCAGAAATAAACCCAGGCACCTGGGGTTAACATATCTTTGACAAAGACAAGAATATACAGTGGAGAAAAGACAATCTCTTCCATAGGTGGTACTGGGAAAATTGGACAGCCACAGGTAAAAGAATGAAATTAGAATACTCCCTAATACCATATACAAAGATAAATTGAAATGGATTAAAGATCTAAATATAATTCTGGAGAATATAATGTTTTTAGAGGAAAACACATGCAGAATGCTTTCTGACATAAATCACAGCAAGATAATTTTTGACCCACTTCCTAGAGTTTTGAAAATAAAAACAAAAATTAGCAAATAGAGCCTAATTAAATTTAAAAGCTTTTGCACAGCAAAGGAAATTAT
>SJYQ01005151.1:223689-256840 GCA_006410935.1 Redunca redunca | reverse complement strand
AGAAAAAAGAAAGAAAGAAAAGAAAAAAACAATTCTCAAAATGGGAGAAAATATTTGCAAGTGAAGTGACTGACAAGAGATTAATCTCCAAAAGATATGAATAGCTTATGCAGATCAAAAAAAAAAATGGGTAGAAGATCTAGATAGATATTTCTCCAAAGAAAACATAGATATGGTTAAAAAGCACATGAAATCATGTATAACATCACTAATTACTAGAGAAATGCAAATAAAAAAGTAAAGTGAGGTATCACCTCACACTTGTCAGAGTGGCCATCATTAAAAAAATTACAAACAATAAATGCTGGGGAGGATATGGAGAAAACAGCACCCTACTACATTATTGGTGGGAATATAAATTGGCACCACCATTACACAGAATAGTATGTAGGTTCTTTTAACAAAGGAAAAACTAAAAATTGAGATACCATATGATTCAGTAATCCCATTCCTGGGTATATATCCAGAGAAAACCAAATTTCAAAAAACTGCATGCACACAATGTTCATTGCAGCACTACTTACAATAGCTAGGCCTTGAAAGTAACCTAAATGTTCATCAACAGAGGAATAGATGAAGAAGATGTGCTACATATATAATGGAATATTACTCAGCCATAAAAAATGAAACGTCAGTTTCACCAACATGTATAGATCCAGAGATTGTCATATTGAGTGAAGTAAGTCATACAGAAAGACAAACACCATGTGAAATTGCTTATATGTGGAATCTATAAAACTTGTACAAATAAACTTGTACAGAACAAAAAGAGAGTCACAAATGTAGAAAATGAACTTATGGTTATGGACACTGGGATTAAGTGGGGGTGGATAGGCTTATCAAATGACCGAGTGGTAAAGAATCTGCCTGCCCATGCAGGGGATGCAGGAGACACAGGAGATTCTTCTTCAGTCCCTGGGTCTGGAAAATAGCCTGGAGAAGGAAATGGAAACCCACTATAGTGTTCTTGCCTGGAAAAAGCCCCTGGGCAGAGGAGTCTGGTGGGATACAGTCCATAGAGTCACCAAGAGTTTGACACAACTGAGCAACTGGGCACACATACACAAACACAAGTGGTGTTTAGGCATACACTGGGAGACTGGTATTGGCATATATACACTACTATGGGTTAGGAAGATCCCCTAGAGAAAGGAATGGGTACCCACTACACTATTCTTGCCTGGAGAATTTAAGGGACAGAGGAGTCTGCAGGCTACAGTCCATGGGGTTGTATAGAGTCAGACTTGACTGAGAAACGGACACCTTCACTTTCGCAGTTATAGCATAGAAAGCTAGTAAGGACCTACTGTATAGCACACAAAACTCTACTCAGTACTCTGTAATGGGTTATATGGGACAATCTAAAAAATAGAGGATATGTGCATACACATATATAACTGATTTACATTGCTGTACACCCGAATATAACACAACATTTAAATCAGTTGAACTCCAATAAAAATTAAAAAAAAATAAAATGCACCTGATTTACAGATCATTATGCTTTTTAAAAACCATTTCTGAGGTTCATTCCAGCATTACAGTTCTATGCTTTTATGCTTTGTAGCTCCTGTTATCCTTATTTATGAAAAGTTTTTGATCTGCTAATGCACATCTTGAAAAGTTTAGGAGTTCACCTCATTAAGTGGCTTTTGCACAGGCTTGAACAATCATGATTGCACCCCAGGTGATCCAGAGATAGAAAGATGATGCTCTGCTTCAGGGAGGAACACAGAGTGCAACCTCTCTGCTTACTTTGCACCTGATGGAGAGAAGGAAGCCAAGAAATAAATTTTGACTGATACTGCTTTAAGAGATGATGCCATGTGATTGTCTCACTCCACTGGCTATTTGTCTCTTGTCATTGTCCCATAACCTCTCTATATGTTGGTTGTATTTCATATTACAAGTACATAAAACTTGTATTCCCAGACTCCCTCGCAGCTAGAGTATAGGTCTGTGACTGGGCTTCTGCCAATTGGTTGTATCCATGTAAGACTTTGGTTCAAAAGTGGGCAATGTGAGGAGAGAACTAGGTGTGGGCTCTCACTATGCTGGTGATCATTGTGATGTAGGCTTCTTCTTCTTCAGACCTTCTAGCATTCAGGCATGAGCAGCATTGAAGATGAGGGGTAATGACTATGACAGTGATGTCTTCACTAAAATAAAACAGTTCCCCTGAAATGGTTAGACATTATTTTTATCTCTACATTTTCAAAGCCCAGCTCTCTGGTCCTCCTTCAGAGTCTGTGATTCAGCTAACGTGTTTTAAAACTTACTGTTTTTTACTCAAACTAACTACAGTGGATGCTGTGATTTTGTAATTTAGAGCCCTGACCAGCACTGTCAAGTGATAAGCAATAGGTGACTCTAGCATCAGAGCAACAGCTTAAAGTATGATTAAATATTCAGCCTCTATCCTCCCAAGTTTTGTGTGCTCACTTTTTATCTTAAGGCTGGTTCAATGGCTCCCAACATGTCTTCACACTTTGTTTTTCCAAGTTGAAAATAAATGAATGGGAAGAAAAGAAGCTTTCCTTTGTTAATTAATTTTTTATATAAAATATGAAATATTTTCTAGAAGCTTCTACATTTTTTTTTCATCTACCAGAACTGGGTCATAAGAGTATCAAAGGGAGCATCGACCAAAAGAAATATAATGGCTATTATAAGCCTAGACCAAGTACGATTTAGTGCCAGGGGCTAGAAAATCCAAGAAAAAAGAGAGTGGCTCCTGGATAAGCAATTGATGTGTATCACAATTACATCCCAAGCTTACTCTCCCTTTGACCAGAACTGGGAACAGGAATCTGCTCCTATAAGAGGAAGCTTTACTCCTAAATTCTGTTTCCATTTTCCCCAGGACAGCTTCTAGATGCTTCAGAACTTTCCAGTGGACCCACTATCAGAGAGATTGGGGTTTGAGTCATGGCTCTGTCATTTACCCAGTGTGTTCTGGGCAATAACTCTCACTGCTATTTCTTCATCCATAAAATAGAGGCAGCAATAGTGTAGTAACACACAATTCCTTGAACATGATGAACAATAATTTAGAGGGAGGAGGAATACTAATGTGGGATGATCTGACACATAACCCTCCTAGGGAGAGTAGCTTGACAATGTATAACTTTGTGATTTTAGAACAGATAGTTTCAGATGTTTGGCAAACAGATGTTTGCCAAATGTGTGTTTACAAGTGTGTTATAAAAAAAAATGCTACACACATTATCTCCTTTGATTTTCATACAATCCCTCTGAAGAACTGAGGCATTAGACACTTAGAGATGCTCATGATGAACACGAGGGTACATTTGGTAAGCAGCAGGGGCAGAATTAGTCACCAGGTGTACATGTCTCTTTTCATTTTACCTTGACATGCAAACTGAGCAGCAAGGTCAACAGCAGATTTCTTGATAACCATTGAGGATTAATCTGAAGAACTCAGGAGCATTATGCTGGTTGTCTTTAAACATCAGTGGACTGGCTTATAAAATAGTGATTTTGCTTATAATTTTAGGTTCCACAGATTGAAGTCAAGAATCATACTGTTAAAGATAAATTATGAACAACATAAGAAAGAATATGCAGTATGAACTAAGCAACAGGGTAATTAATGATGTTGAAGAGAAGTGAGTTTCCTGTTATGGGAGGTAATCGAGCAACCCTGATCTCCTGTAGAGATAACTGGTACTTTGGGTGGAGGCATGGAAGTATGACTGGATGATTCTGAGAACCTTTTTAGCTCTGAGATCCATGATTCTGTGAGGTAAAGGATAGGCCAACACCAATTTCATAAGAGGCTCTGGAATGGGTAGAATCTACCTTTTCAGCAGGATCAAACTTCAGAGTTGATTAACTTGCACAGGAATCTTCTAATCAGACAGGCTTGATCTCTCTGCCCTTTCCTTCATTTCTCTGAGCCCTTGCTGGGAAGTGACAGTCAAGTCTTTTGGGCAGCCAGGTTTCTACCTTGGGCATTAATGAGAGAGGCTTGCTCTGAAAGGAAAGCAGGATGACTCTTGTTCTCATTGGTGGATCTCAGTAATGCCACCACCCAAGAGACCAAGACAAGCCAAGGCATTCTATCCTCCTCCTACCAACCCTTTCCTCCAATGTGACACAGATTAAGAGTGTTCTTTTCAATAGGCTTTGGTGCATTTTTAAGCACTTACCCTGAGGATTATTTCTTTCTATCCCTGTTTTATTCTCCCAACTTCCAGCCAGCTGATCAATTTCTAACTAAATTCAAACACTCTTTCAAACTAGACCACTTAGAATGAAGCACAATACACTAAATTTACTAAATGTCTAGCACTTTTAATTAATCTTTGAATAATACTTCACTAATTTTCAATGCTACCTTTAAAACATGGAGCTATGTTTCACCTTCAGAGTCATTATCTTATCTTTTTGAAAGGCAGGGCTGTCTGCCAAATAATAAAAAATAATGTGGTGTAAAAGTCTCTTCTTGGAAGTTGGCTTTGTAAAACCTGCATTGATAGACAGATGTACTGAAATATATATATATATATATATATATATATATATATACACATATATATATATGTATACACACACACACACACACACAACTGTTTCAAAGAAAAAACTAAGAATCAGCTAGGAGAAAATTATAATAATACAGGGTAAAATGATATTTTGCCATGTTGACATTAATTTATCTTTGTTATTTATCCTAAAGGGCCACTCTTGTGGCTCAGAGGGAAAAGGATATTCAGTTTCCATCCCTGGGTTGGGAAGATCCCCTAGAGGAGGGCATGACAACCCATTTCAGTATTGTTGCCTGGAGAGTACCATGGACAGAGAAAGCTAGTGGACCTAAGTCCATAAGGTCACAAAGAGTCAGACATGACTGAAGTGAGTGAGCATGCATTTATCTTAATTATTTTATGGTTTTATTGGTGAGCCACCTTACCAAAACTGTGGTTTATAATTAAATTTTCACTCTGTGAGTACAGAGAAGCCATTGGAGTCATCATAATGATGAAAGAACAGCAATAGTAAGAACATGGAAAAGGATACAAAGATGATTTATGTAATTTTCTTTCCCTATTTGCAATTCATTAAATCACTCTCTTCTCACAATGACCATGTGAAAATTAAAGCTCTTCCGAGAAGAGTTTGGAGTTCAGCATCATTGTGGAAAAGAAATCGGTGCCTTGATGAATCTGACTGCAGAAATCTACAGCACACAACTTAACAGTTTCTACATTGATCTTGGATGTTCAGAGGCAGGTTTAAGATTGAACAAATCTTTTTAATGCATATTATTTTCCTTTGAAAAGCAATATGTTATACATGAGAATGATTTAGAGATTAGTTCAAACTTTAGTTTCATAAAGTAAAATTGCATATAGCACTTTCAAGGTTTTCATAGAAAATGGAAAGAGAATGGATACTCTTCAAGAAGCTGTTTCCTTCCATGGATTCTCTGTCTATGCTTCCCAAAACCATTATACATACAATGGCAATTACTTAGAAGAAAGAGAAACTACCTGTTGTCCAAATGATCATAATGAAGTTGGGCCGCTAGTGTTTCACTTCCTTTTAAACTGCAGGTTCAGAGAGACCAGCTGAGTGAACGCATTTGAAATGTCAAGAATATCCTTTTCTCCCATAGTACAAGATTTCTCATCTTTGTGGAGAGTTCATTTCAGTTCACTCGCTTACTTGTGTCCGACTCTTTGTGACCCCACAGAATGCAACAAAATAGGCTTCCCGGACCATCACCAACTAACTCCCAGAGTTTACTCAAACTCATGTCCATCAAGTCAGTGATGCCATCCAACCATTTCATCCTCTGTCGCCCCCTTCTCGTCCTGCTTTCAATCTTTCCCGGCATCACGGTCTTTTCCACTGAGTCAGTTCTTTGCATCAAGTGGCCAAACTATTGAAGTTTCAGCTTCAGCATTAATCCTTCCAATGAACACCCAGGATTGATCTCTTTTAGGATGGGCTGGTTGGATCTCCCTGCAGTCCAAGGGACTCTCAAGAGCCTTCTCCGACACCACAGTTCAAAAGCATCAATTCTTTGGCATTCAGCTTTCTTTATAGTCCAACTTTCACATCCATACGTGACCACTGGAAAAACCATAGCCTTGATAGATTGACTTTTGTTGGCAAAGTAATGACTCTGATTTTCAATATGCTGTCTAGGTTGGCCGTAGCTTTTCTTCCAAGGAGCAAGCATCTTTTAATTTCATGGCTGCAGTCACCATCTGCAGTGATTTTGGAGCCCCAACAAATAAAGTCTCTCACTGTTTCCTTTATTTCCCCATCTCTTTGCCATGACATGATGGGACTGGATGCCATGATATTAGTTTTCTGAATGTTGAGTTTTAAGCTAACTTTTTCACTCTCCTCTTTCACTTTCATCAAGAGACTCTTTAGTTCTTCCTCACTTTCTGCCATAAGGGTGGTATCATCTGCATATCTGAGGTTATTGATATTTTTCCCAGCAATCTTGATGCCAGCTTGTGCTTCATCCAGCCTGTCATTTCACATGATGCACTCTGCATATAAGTTAAATAAGCAGGGTGACAATATACAGCTTTGACAAACTCCTTTCCCAATTTGAAACCAGTCTGTTGTTCCATGTCAAGTTCTAACCATTGTTTCTTGACCTGCATACATGTTTCTCAGGAGGCAGGTGAGGGGACACCTGCAATATGAGGCAGGAGGCAAAGGCACTAAGGCTTTGGTGCCTGACAAGCTTGGACTTGAACACTTGCTCCTCCATCTACTAGGAGTCCTTGAAAAAGTTGCTTAAATTAGTTGCACTCTAGTCAGCTCCTCAGCTGCTAAAAGGGGGTGATGAAACACCTCTCAAATGGTTATGGAGGGAATTAAAGTTAGCCAGTGATGGGGACTGGACATAACAGAAATCATTCCAATATCATGCAAAAGCAGATGTTATTGGGGAATTTACAAGCAGAGGATACATAAGATTAGTCCCCATACTTTCCTTTATATAGAGAACTGTCCAGGGGGCCAAGCTGACTGGACATAGTGTGAGGTTGTGCTTTGGGGTTAGGACACCCTGTTACTCTATCATTTTTTAGGTAAAGTCTGAGAGTACTATCAAAAGATTGACAAAAATAATTTGCTCTTGCATCATAGTTCTTCAAGAGGGCTGTAGGAAAACATCTTTCAGCTGGACACCAGTTCTTCAGGGGAGTTGTTTATTCCTGGCATGTTATCACCTCTAACTTGTGGGAAGTCTAAACCTCTTTCACTTGTAGACATAATAGCCAACAACCAGGTGATATGTGCTGGAAACAGAGTTGGGAAAAATTGTTGAAGAGTAGGTGATAAGGTTTGGATTGGAGCTGAAGCTGTGCCTTGGATTATATGTTTGAGAAGAGAGGCCACTTTGCCTTGATACATATATCAATATTTTGAAAGTCAATATTTACCTTAGGGTTCCTCAAAACTGGAACCATGGTCTGCTGACAATACACTATACTTAAACATCCCTTATGATTATACAGTGGAAGTGAGAAATAGATAAAGGACTAGATCTGATAGACAGAGTGCCTCATGAACTATGGATGGAGGTTTGTAGCATAGTATAGGAGACAGGGATCAAGAACATCCCCATGGAAAAGAAATGCAAAAAAGCAAAATGGTTGTCTGAGGAGGCCTTACAAATAGCTGGGAAAAGAAGAGAAGCAAAAAGCAAAGGAGAAAAGGGAAGATATAAGCATCTGAATGCACAGTTCCAAAGAATAGGAAGGAAAGATAAGAAAGCCATCTTCAGTGATCAATGTAAAGAAATAGAGGAAAACAACAGAATGGGAAAGACTAGAGATCTCTTCAAGAAAATTAGAGATACCAAGGGAACATTTCATGCAAAGATGGGCTCAATAAAGGACAGAAATGGTATGGACCTAACAGAAGCAGAAGATATTAAGAAGAGGTGGCAAGAATACACAGAAGAACTGTACAAAAACGATCTTCACGACCCAGATAATCACGATGGTGTGATCACTCATCTAGAGCCAGACATCCTGGAATGTGAAGTCAAGTGGGCCTTAGAAAGCATCACTACGAACAAAGCTAGTGAAAGTGATGGAATTCCAGTAGAGCTATTTCAAATCCTTAAAGATGATGCTGTGAAAGTGCTGCACTCAATATGCCAGCAAGTTTGGAAAACTCAGCAGTGGCCACAGGACTGGAAAAGGTCAGTTTTCATTCCAATTCCAAAGAAAGGCAATGCAAAATACTGCTCAAACTACCGCACAATTGCACTCATCTCACATGCTAGTAAAGTAATGCTCAAAATTCTGCAAGCTTAGGCTTCAGCAGTACGTGAACCGTGAACTTCCAGATGTTCAAGCTGGTTTTAGAAAAGGCCGAGGAACCAGAGATCAAATTGCCAACATCCGCTGGATCATGGAAAAAGCAAGAGAGTTCCAGAAAAACATGTATTTCTGCTTTATTGACTATATCAAAGCCTTTGACTGTGTGGATCACAATAAACTGTGGAAAATTCTTCAAGAGAGGGGGATACCAGACCACTTGACCTGCCTCTAGAGAAACTGTATGCAGGCCAGGAAGCAACAGTTAGAACTGGACATGGAACAACAGACTGGTTCCAAATAGGAAAGGAGTACGTCAAGTTTGTGTATTGTCACCCTGCTTATTTAACTTATATGCAGAGTACATCATGAGAAATGATGGGCTGGAAGAAGCACAAGCTGAAATCAAGATTGTCGGGAGAAATATCAATAACGTCAGATATGTAGATGACACCATCCTTATGACAGAAAGTGAAGAGGAACTAAAAATCCTCTTTGTTGACTGCACCAAAAAGCACGGCATTCTTTCTGTGGGCTGAAGGTTGGCTCTCAACCTCTTATCTGTTATTCTTTCTTGTCAAGGTAAACACACTATAAAGTAAATAATGTCATTATTTCTCCCGGGATTTTTTTTTTTCTCCAAGATCCTATAACTTCCTTGTAAATTCAGTGACATGCTTTATGTAAAAGCACTTTGCAAAAAACCACCAGCATCCCATATGCAGGCAAAGCCAGTGTTGTAAAGAAGCCGAAGTCCTCTTAGTCAGTCAGAGTTCCCAGTGTGGAGGTGGCCAAGCAGTCTAAAAACAGAGATGAGGTAGCAAGAAGACAGGGTATGTTGCATGTGGAGAACCCAGGTCTTCTCCACACTAAACTGCAGGGAATCTAACTTAGTATCTTGCCAACATCCATTTCCACAAGAGAGTAAAACAGAGTCAAGAAAAATAGATATGTTCATTCATTCACTTGCAGCAATAAAATTTGTAGAATGCCTGTGCCAATTTTTGTGGACACCATGGTCAAAGATCTCTCAGTATGTGAGAAAAATGGACATATGAAAAATAATTGTACATTATATGTGGCAAATGTTAAGAAACAGTGATAGAACAGAAACAGAAAATTGAAATAACTGGTGGGCTGGAATTTGCCAGGATGTGAAAAAAATCTTCCCAAAAGTGAACATATGAGAGTATGAAGGAGGGAGGAGATTGTCTTTTGCTTTAATTTTTATTGTATATACTTAGTTCTATTCACTGTAATGTTTTACTGAAGAAAAACAGAGTAATAAAGGGATAATAAAAGCAGAAAGGGGAATATAAGGCTGGGGAATAGGAAATAAAATGTTGTGTGAACTTTTCTATTGTCATAATAAATGGTGCATATATATACTGGTTTGAAGTCAAATCACACACACACACACACACACACACACACACACAAATAACTTTGGAAGTAAGTCAGTAAAAGGATTTTGTGTAAGATTCAACATTTCAGGAAAATTCTTCAAAGGAGCAGCACTGAAAGAATAGAAATAACAACCTTTGTACAACTTTCCTTTGCAAACTGAGTTTGTAGAAATTATGAGTCTCCTCTTACAGCATTATCATGGCAAATGGTATGGAAGTAGGATCCCACACTACCAATTACAGTAGGGTTGAAGAGGCGAGATCTCATATTTCTGATGATCCACCCTTTGACAGAGGCTATAAAATTTTTATTGAATTCTTATAACACTGTATAAACATTAGGCATGAAAGGGTACATTCATTCTATCAATGGCTGGAAACTGTGGCTTAGAGTTTAGAAATTCTGTTTCATATTTTATGCAGCTGGTATGTCAGGTCTCTTTTATGCCAAAGCATATGCTTTGTCCACTATATAACACTACTCTGAAAAAAGTGAACACCATTCTTTAAAGAAATAGTGTTTTATGTGTACATAACACAGTCAAAGGCTTTGGCATAGTCAATAAAGCAGAAATACATGTTTTTCTGGAACTGCCTTGCTTTTTGGATGATCCAGCAGATGTTGGTAATTTGATCTCTGTTTCCTCTGCCTTTTCTAAAACCACCTTGGACATCTGGAAGTTCACAGTTCACGTATTGCTGAAGCCTGGTTTGGAGAATTTTGAGCATTACTTTACTAGCATGTGAGATGAGTGCAATTGTGCAGTAGTTTGAGCATTCTTTGGCATTACCTTTCTTTGGGATTGAAATAAAAACTGACTTTTTCCAGTCCTGTGGGCACTGCTGAGTTCTCCAAATTTGCTGATATACTGAGTCCAGCATGTTCACAGCATCAACTTTTAGGAATTTAAATAGCTCAACTGGTATTCCATAACTTCCACTAGCTTTGTTCATAGAGATGCTTCCTATGGCCCATCTGACTTCACATTCACATTAAACTGTGGAAAATACTTAAAGAGATGGGAATACCAGACCACCTGACCTGCCTCTTGAAAAACCTGTATACGGGTCAGTAAGCAACAGTTAGAAGTGGCCATGAAACAACAGACTGGTTCCAAACAGGAAAAAGAGTACGTCAACACTGTATATCGTCACCCTGCTCATTTAACTTTTATGCAGAGTACATCATGAGAAACGCTGGGCTGGAGGAAGCACAAGCTGGAATCAAGATTACCAGGAGAAATATCAATAACCACGGATATGCAGATGACACCACCCTTATGGCAGAAAGTGAAGAAGAAGTAAAGCCTTTCTTGATGAAAGTGAAAGAGGAGAATGAAAAAGTTGGCTTAAAGCTCAACATTCAGAAAACTAAGATCATGGCATTCGTTCTATCACTTCATGGCAAATAGATGGGGAAACAGTGGCTGACTTTATTTTTCTTGGTTCCAAAATCACTGCAGATGGTGACTGTAGCCATGAAATGTAAAAGATACTTACTCCTTGGAAGGATAGTTATGACCAACCTAGATAGCACATTAAAAACTGAGACATTACTTTGTGAACAAAGGTCCATCTAATCAAGGCTATGGTTTTCCAGTAGTCATGTATGGATGTGAGAGTTGGACTATAAAGAAAACTGAGAGTCAAAGAATTTATGCTTTTGAACTGTGGTGTTGGAGAAGACTCTTGGGAGTCCTGTGGACTGCAAGGAAATCCAACCAGTCCATCCTAAAAGAGGTCAGTCCTGGGTGTTCATTGGAGGCACTGATGTTGAAGCTGAAACTGCAATACTTTGGCCACCTGATGCGAAGGGCTGACTCATTTGAAAAGACCTTGATGCTGGGAAAGATTGAGGGCAGGAGGAGAAGGGGACAACAGAAGATGAGATGGTTGGATGGTATCACTGACTCAATGAACAGGGTTTGCATGGACTTTGGGAGTTGGTGATGAACAGGGAGGCCTGGCATGCTGCTGTTCATGGGGTTGCAGAGTCGGACACAAGTGAATGACTGAACTGAACTGAGCTGAACCAAATGTGAGAATGAAAGTTATTGAATACATATGAAATACATCTATATAAGGATTATTTGTCATTATTTCATTGTCATTGGAAACTTTCCATTATTTACAGCCTCTAATTTTTTTTTTTTTTAAATCTGGTTCATTGGGAAGCTAGATTATTGTAGTTCTTAACCTGCTAACTCCCACTCCAGTGTTCTTGCCTGGATAATCCTAAGGGATGGGAGAGTCTGGTGGGCTGCTGTCTATGGGATCACACAGAGTCGGACACGACTGAAGCGACTTAGCAGCAGCAGCAGCAGCAGCAGCAACCAGCTAATTATTTAATAGAATTGCATTGTAACACTTATGGTTCTGGTTAATATTTCTTCTTTCTTGGTCAAGAACAAATTTGTATAATAGAATAATCCGTATATTCCTAGACTCTGAAATCCCGCTTCACTTACTATGCTTAAGCCTTTGACTGTGTAGATCACAACAAACTGGAAAATTCTTAAAGAGATGGGAATACCAGACCACCTTATTGCCTCATAAGAAACATATATGCAGCTCGAGAAGAAACAGAACCAGACATGGAACAATGAACTGGCTCGAAATTGGGAAAGGAGCATGTCAAGACTGCATATTGCTGGCCTTATTTAACTTATATGCAGAATAAATCATGCAAAATGTTGGGCTGGATGAATCACAAGCTGGAATCAATAGTGCCAGAAGAAAAACCTCAAGCATGCAGATGAAACCACCCTAATGGCAGAAAGCGAAGAGGAACAAAAAAGCCTCTTGATGAAGGTGGATGAGAAGAGTAAAAATGCTGGCTTAAATCTCAGCATACAAAATACAAAGACCATGGTATCCGGTCCCATCACTTCATAGCAAATAGGTGGAAATGAAATAATGACAAATGACAAAATGGAAACAGTGACAGACTTTATTTTCGTGAGCTCTAAAATCACTGCAGATGATAACTACAGCCATGAAATTAAAAGATGTTTGATCCTTGGAAGAAATGTTATGACAAACCTGCACACACTTCAGTCGTGTGTGACTCTATGACCCCACAGACGGCAGCCCACCAGGCTCCCCCATCCCTGGGATTCTCCAGGCAAGAACACTAGAGTGGGTTGCCATTTCCTTCTCCAATGCAGGAAAGTGAAAAGTGAAATTGAAGTCGCTCAGTCATGTCCGACCGTCAGCGACCCCATGGACTGCAGCCTTCCAGGCTCCTCCATCCATGGGATTTTCCAGGCAAGAGTACTGGAGGGGGTGCCATTGACAAACCTAGACAGCATATTAAAAAGCAGAGATACTACTTTGCCGACAAATGTCCACCTAGTCAAAGCTATGGTTTTTCCAGTAGTCATGTATGGATGTGACAGTTGGAACATAAAGAAGGCTGAGCATTTACGAATTGATGCTTTTGAAATGGGATATTAGAAAGGACTCTTGAAAGTCTCTTGGACAGCGAGGAGATCAAACCAATCAATCCTGAAGGAAATTAACCTTGAATATTCATTGGAAAGACTGATTCTGAAGTTGAAGCTCCAATACTTTGGCCACCTGATGTGAAGATCCTCACTGGAAAAGACCCTGATGCTGATAAAGATTGAGGGCAGGAGAAGAAGAGGATGATAGAAGATGAGATGGTTGGATGTAATAATTTACTCAATGAATATGTCTGAGCAAACTCCGGAAAGTGAAAGTGAAAGATAGGGAAACCTGGTGTGCTGCAGTACAAAGAGAAGAAAAGAGTTGGGCATGATCGAGTGACTGAACAATGAACAACAAAATCCTTACAGTAATATTTATCACTATTAATTTACAAATTGGAATACAAATGTCCGGAAACACTTTATCTTCTCAAATGTATAATTAATTAACTTATTTAAAACTCTTTTGAAGTAGGTGGTGCAAGTATTACTATCCTTAAATTACATTTATCCATTATTTCATTCAGTTTACAAATATTTATTAACATATTATAAAAATCTAAGCCCTCTGAGTCAACAGAAGAAGCAAATGACAGACTGGAATCAGGGATCCTGGATCTGGGTTCTGAATCTGGGGCATTTCTCACTAAACTATCTTGTCTGAGTTTTGGTTATTGTCTAGGTCTTTTAGACATATATTCATGCTGTCTTAGTTAATTTACTATAGGAAAAATTCTGATGGAAATAGTACCTTCTAAATCAATTTCCATTTACCTCCAAATCCCCAAAGAAATATGTCTTTTGGAACTGCTCTAAGCTTCAGAACATTCTAAGAAATACATGCAGTAAGTTGTATTCATGGAACAACAGACTGGTTCTAAATAGGAAAAGGAGAACATCAAGGTTGTATATTGTCACCCTGCTTATTTAACCATATGCACAGTACATCATGAGAAACGCTGGGCTGGAAGAAGCACAAGCTGGAATCAAGATTGCCAGGAAAAATATCAATAACCTCAGACATGCAGATGACACCACCCTTATGGCAGAAAGTGAAGAGGAACTCAAAAGCCTCTTGATGAAAGTGAAAGAAGTGAGTGAAAAAGTTGGCCTAAAGCTCAACATTCAGAAAATGAAGATCATGGCATCTGGTCCCATCACTTTATGGCAAATAGATGGGGAAACAATGGAAACAGTGTCAGACTTTATTTTTTGGCGCTCCAAAATCACTGCAGATGATGATTGCAGCCATGAAATTAAAAGACGCTTACTCCTTGGATGGAAAGTTATGACCAAATTAGATAGCATATTAAAAAGCAGAGACATTACTTTGTGAACAAAGGTCCATCTATTCAAGGCTATGGTTTTTCCAGTAGTCATGTATGATTGTGAAAGTTGGACTGTGAAGAAAGCTGAGCGCCAAAGAATTGATGCTTTTGAACTGTGGTGTTGGAGAAGACTCTTGAGAGTCCCTTGGACTGCAAGGAGATCCAACCAGTCCATTCTCAAGGAGATCAGTCCTGGGTGTTCTTTGGAAGGAATGATGCTAAAGCTGAAACTCCAGTACTTTGTCCACCTCATGAGAAGGGTTGACTCATTGGAAAAGACTTTGATCCTGGGAGGGATTGGGGGCAGGAGGAGAACGGGATGACAGAGGATGAGGTGGCTGGATGGCATCACCGACTCAATGGACGTGAGTTTGAGTAAACTCCAGGAGTTGGTGATGGACAGGCAGGCTGGTGTGCTGCAGTTCATGGGGTTGAAAAGAGTCGGACACGACTGAACTGAACTGAAGTTGTATTCTAACTCAGTTATAGGGTATGGAATTGCTTAATTACTATGAGGGACTGAATGCAGTTATTACTCAGGGTGAAAGTGCCTTGTTTCTTATTTGAAGACTGACCATTTTTTTTCTGGAATGACTTGATGCATTATCAAAACTTCCATAGAAATTCAATGAGACATCCCACGGCCGAGCAAGTGCCCCCGCTATTACATAGCAAACATCTCTAAATACATACCCTGTACTTCTCAACAGTAAATGTTTGAGAATACACAATTTTCCTCTAGAGAGTCTTTAGATTAGCTCTCTAGCACCTTCTGTGACCCTGCTTTTGCCTCTGTCTTCTCCATTCCATCCACCACCATTGTGCCCTTTATAGAACTCTATGAATTGTAGTTATTTTAATTTCTTATATTTTCCCTAAAAAAATGAGTACATACATCCTAATGACAGTTATATTATTTTATTAACATTTGTAGCCTTGATACCTAACAGAGTACCCTACAAAACAGAAGGCCCTCAAAAATGTTAGAGGGAGACACAAGTGTGTGAAATCAGGGATTCATAGACCTTGCTTAATTATATATTCGTTATTGATTTAAAAAAGCAAGAATCAGCAGGCTCTGAATATATCCTGTGCTGTCCTACCATGTACAGAATGATGCAGTTTAAAAAGCTCTGTCTTTTAGAAGAGGTAAGTTATTATGTAAATGACAAAAATCACTGATTTGTTCATTAAATGTTAGGTAAATTGTTGTGGTGGTCCAGATATGGAATAATGACTATGTATAAAAAGGAAATGACAAGGTTATGGAGGGTCTTATAGGCTGGACTATAATCAAGTAACTTAAATAAAGTAAACCAAAAGCCTAAATATAAAGGAAGAATTAAACAGAAAATTGGAAAACTTTGAGAGAGATACAAAATAGAGCTCTAACAAAGGAATTCAAATGAAAATCAATTATGGAAATCAGCAAAACACAGCCAAGCAATGAGCCGTGGGGTGCCTATCATTTAGATTAATTGTTCTTCAGTGTCATACAGGGTGGTACCTTCCTTGTACAGTATAACTTATCCAGTACACTAAACCTGGAAAATAAGCACTTGGATTTCTTTTATGAATAAAAATTTGGGATCATAGGGATAAAGTAAATACAATATAGTATTAAGAAGCCAGCTTTGGTGTCTGGCAGAACTGGGTTTGAATACTGAATCCAAAATTTAACTGTGTGGGCTTGGAAAAACCATGCTAATCCTCAGGATTTTTACCTGCAATATAGGGGCAAATGATAGTACCCATCTCACTGATGGGGCAGATAAAGTACTTATTAGTATAGTACCCTGTATAGAACCCATTACCTATAGACCGTATCTTTAGTTTGAGACTGTAATCTAGCAAGGCAGAATTACTACATCCAGTCCTCTTTATTCCAAACTGATATTCCTTCATGTTTGTTGTCTTTCTGTGTGATTTGACACACATTCAATAGATGTCTGACATGAACCAAAAGGCAGAGCACAGCTGTTCTGATCACATTATTAGGACCTTCCGTTCAACTTGAACTTTTAATTCTATCTCATCTCTCACTGAGTTTAGATTCAGGTTAGGACAAAAACGCCCTAATACAATTTCCTTGTGGCTTTAATGATAATGTTGGTAAATTACAGATAAAAAGAAGGACTAATTATAGCCCTTTCTTATGTTTTTTAATTTGGAGAGTAAGTCTAAGCTTAAGGATGAGAAGGATGATTTTAGTTTTGAATATATTGGCTTTGAGATTCCTATGCATTATACCAGTACAGATGAAAGTACAAATGAGAAAGACATCATAAAGGCACTGTCAAGAGCAACTGACTACATGAGGGAGAAAGCTAGGAGGCTTTGAGTATAGAGGCAAAACAACGGAACCACAGTCCAAGAATGTGTGCTATAAGTACAGATATCTTAAATGAAACAGATCAACCTTGAAATCAAACCAGCAGCACAGGAAGATCTTGTGAGAATAAACTCACAGTTTATCAGTTGAGAAAGAGAAAGCAAAACAGAGCCGAGCCCAGGCAAAACAGACCTGTATCCACTTCATGAGACCCTTGTGGTTGCTCAGAAATAGAGGTAAATTAATACTCTGAAGGGCTAAGTAATAGTGGTAGAGACAGATGGTACTGGCCTTCATTTCCACAAGCCAAGCAGTCAGGCTTTCCTGGAGAGGACCAGATTCTTATATGATATAAAATTCCTTTTGTTCATCCTCAAGAAGGATTTGTTCTTTTTGTTCCTCTTCAAATTTTTGTAGCCGCAAAAAGTCAAGGCTTAACCTTCCTTGTTGTTCAGTCACTAAGTTGGATTCAACTCCCTGCAACCCCATGGAATACAGCACATCAGGATTCCCTGTCCTTCCCTATCTTCTGGAGTTTGCTCAAACTCATGTCCAATAAGTCAGTGATGCCATCCAACCATCTCATCCCCTATCGCCCCCTTCTCCCCCTGCCCTCAATCTTTCCCAGCATTAAGATCTTTTCCAATGAGTCAGTTCCTCCCATCAGGTGGCCAAAGTTTTGGAGCATCAGCTTTAGTATCAGTCCTTCCAATTAATATTCAGGGATGGATTTCCTTTAGTATTGATTGGTTTGATCTCCTTGCAGTCATTGAGAACCTCAGGAATCTTCTCCAGCACCACGATTTGAGAGAATCATTTCTTCAGTGCTCAGTCTTCTTTGCAGCCCAACTCTCACATCCATACATGATTACTGAAAGAAAAATAACTCAACTAGATGGACCTTTGTTGGAAGAGTAATGCCTCTCTTAAGCTGTCTAGGTTTCCCATAGCTTTTCTTCCAAGGAGTAGCATCTTTTAATTTTGTGGCTGCAGTCACCATTCCCAGTGATTTTGGAGTCCCAAAAAATAAAATCTGTCACTCTTTCCATGTTTTCCCATTCTATTTGCCATAAATTGATGCAACTTTATGTGATTCTGTGATCTTAGTACTTTGGATGTTGAGTTTTAAGCCAGCTTTTTCACTGATTTTTTTTTTCCACCTTCATCAAGAGGCTGTTTAGTTCTTTTTTGCTTTCTGCCATTAGAATGATATCTGCATATCTGCATATCTAAGGTTATTGATATTTTTCCTGACAATCTTGATTCCAGTTTGTGATTCATCCAAACTGGCATTTCACATGACATGCTCTGCATATGGGCTTCCCTGGTACCTCAGCTGATAAAGAATATGCCTACAATGCAGAAGATCCTGGTTTGATTTCTGGGTCAGGAAGATCCCCTAGAGAAGGGATAGGCTACCCACTCTAGTATTCTTGGGCTTCCCTGGTGGCTAAGAAGGTAAATCTGCCTGCAATGCAGGAGACCTGGGTTTGATCCTGGGTTGGGAAGATCCCCTCGAGGAGGGCATGACAATCCACTCTAATATTCTCATCTGGAGGATCCCCACGGACAGAGGAGCCTGGCAGACCACACTCCACAGGGTCACAAAGAGTCAGAAATGACAGCATAACTCAGCATGGCACAAAAATCTGCATTTAAGTTAAATAAGCAGGGTGACAATATACAGGCTTGACATACTCCTTTCCCAATTTTGAACCAGTCCATTGTTCCATGTCTGGTCCCGACTGTTGCTTCTTGCCTTGAATACAGGTTTCTCAAGAGACAGGTAAAGTGATTTGGTATTCCCATCTCTTTCCCACAGTTTGTTGTCATCCAGATCCAAAGGCTTTCATGTAGTTAGTGAAGCAGATTGCTTTGTGGAGTCCCCTTGCTTTTTCTCTGATCCAACAGATGTTTGCAATTTGATCTCTGGTTCCTATACCTTTTTAAAATCCAACTTGTACATCTGAAGTTCTCAGTTCATGTACTGTTGAAGCTTAGCTTGAAGGATTTTGAGCAACACCTTGCTAGCATGTGAAATGATGCAACTGTACAGTAGTTTGAACATTCTTTGGCATTGCCTTTCTTTGGGATTGGAATAAAAACTGACTTTTTCCAGTCCTGTGGCCACAGTTGGGTTTTCCAAATTTGCTGGCATATTGACAGCAGCATTTTCACAGCATTATCTTTTAGGATTTTAAATAGCTCAGCTGGCAAAACACTCTCCGACATAAATCACAGAAGGATCCTCTATGATGCACCTCCCAGAATTCTGGAAATTAAAGCAAAAATAAACAAATGGGATCTAATCAAAATTAAAAGCTTCTGCACAACAAAGGAAACTATAAGCAAGGTGAAAAGACAGCCTTCTGAATGGGAGAAAATAATAGCAAATGAAGCAACTGACAAACAACTAATCTCAAAAATATACAAGCAACGTATGCAGCTCAATTCCAGAAAAATAAAAGACCCAATCAAAATATGGGCCAAAGAACTAAATAGATATTTATCCAAAGAAGACATACGGATGGCTAACAAACACATGAAAAGATGCTCAACATCACTCATTATCAGAGAAATGCAAATCAAGACCACAATGAGGTACCATTTCACACCAGTCAGAATGTCTGTGATCCAAAAGTCTACAAGCAATACATGCTGGAGAGGGTGTGGAGAAAAGGGAAGCTTCTTACACTGTTGGTGGGAATGCAAACTAGTGCAGCCACTATGGAGAACAGTGTGGAGATTCCTTAAAAAATTGCAAATAGAACTGCCTTATGACCCAGCAATCCCACTGCTGTCCATACACACTGAGGAAACCAGAACTGAAAGAGACACATGTACCCCAATGTTCATTGCAGCACTGTTTTTAATAGCTGGAACATGGAAACAACCTAGATGTCCATTGGCAGGTGAATGGATAAGAAAGCTGTGGTACATATACACAATGGAGTATTATTCAGCCATTAAAAAGAGTATATTTGAATCAGTTCTAATGAGTTGGATGAAACTGGAGCAGATTATAGCCAGCACACTAAGTACAGGCAACTGCAAGAGGAGCTACTCCATGTCCGAGGTCAGGGGCAGCAGCCTAGAGTGCCAGGCTGTGACAGCACAGGAATGGCCAACAGGAGCTACCCTGTGTTCGAGGTCAGGGGTGGTCAGGAGGAGCTACCCCTTATCTGAGGTCAGGAGCGGCCGCTGGAAGGAGCTACCCCATGTCCGAGGTCAGTGGTGGCCAGAAGGAGACAACCCGCGTCCGAGGTCAGGGGTGGCGGCCGGGAGGAGCTATCCTGTGTCCGAGGTCCGGGGTGGCTGGGAGAAGCCACCTTGCGCCTGAGGCCAAGGACGGCGGCTGGGAGGAGACACCTCGCGCCCGAGGCCAGGGGATGCAGCTGGGAGGAGCCAACCATTCCCGAGACCAGGGTCAGTGGCCGGGAGGAGCATCCCGAGGAGTGGTGGCTGCACAAGCTCAGGAGGGCCTAGAGGAGCTATCCCACATTGAAGGTCAGGAACCAGGGCAGAGGGCAGTAAGGAGATACCCCTTGTCCAAGGTAAGAAGCAACAGCAGTGCTTTTCTGTAGCAGCAGTGAAGAGATACCCCATGCCCAAGATAATAGAAACCCAAATAAGATGGTAGGTGTTGCAAGAGGGCATCAGAGGGCAGACACACTGAAACCATACTCACAGAAAACTAGTCGATCAAATTACACTAGGACCACAGCCTTGTCTAACTCAGTGAAACCAAGCCATGCCTGCAGGCAACCCAAGACAGGCGGGTCATGGTGGAGAGGTTTGACAGAGCTGGTCCACTGGAGAAGGGAATGGCAGCCACTTCAGTATTCTTGCCTTGAGAACCCCATGAACAGTATGAAAAGGAAAAATGATAGGATACCGAAAGAGGAACTCCACAGGTCATTAGGTGCCCAATATGCTACTGGAGGTCAGTGGAGAAATAACTCAAGAAAGAATGAAGGGATGGAGCCAAAGCAAGAACAATACCCAGTTGTGGGTGTGACTGGTGATAGAAGCATGATCCGACGCTGTAAAGAGCAATATTGCATAGGAACCTGGAATGTCAGGTCCATGAATCAAGGCAAATTGGAAGTGGTCAAACAAGAGATGGCAAGGGTGAATGTCGACATTCTAGGAATCAGCAAACTAAAATGGACTGGAATGGGTGAAGTTAACTCAGATGACCATTACATCTACTACTGCGGGCAGGAATCCCTCAGAAGAAATGGAGTAGCCATCATGGTCAACAAAAGAGTCTGAAATGCAGTACTCAGATGCAATCTCAAAAACAACAGAATGATATCTGTTCGTTTCCAAGGCAAACCATTCAATATCCCAGTTATCCAAGTCTATGCCCCAACCAGGAACGCTGAAGAAGCTGAAGTTGAACTGTTTTATGAAGATCTACAAGACCTTTTAGAACTAACACCCCAAAAAAGATGTCCTTTTCATTATAGGGGACTGGAATGCAAAAGTAGGAAGTCAAGAAACACCTGGAGTAACAGGCAAATTTGACCTTGGAATGCAGAATGAAGCAGGACAAAGACTAATAGAATCTTGCCAAGAAAATACACTGGTCATAGCAAACATCCTCTTCCAACAACACAAGAGAAGACTCTACACATGGACATCACCAGATGGTCAACACTGAAATCAGATTGATTATATTCTTTGCAGCCAAAGATGGAGAAGCTCTATACAGTCAACAAAAACAAGACCAGGAGCTGACTGTGGATCAGATCATGAACTCCTTATTGCCAAATTCAGACTTAAATTGAAGAAAGAAGGGAAAACCACTAGACCATTCAGGTATGACCTAAATCAAATCCCTTATGATTATACAGTGGAAGTGAGAAATAGATTTAAGGGCCTAGATCTAATAGATAGAGTGCCTGATGAACTCTGGAATGAGGTTCGTGACACTGTACAGGAGACAGGGATCAAGACCATCCCCATGGAAAAGAAATGCAAAAAAGCAAGATGGCTGTCTGGAGAGGCCTTAGAAATAGCTGTGAAAAGAAGAGAGGCGAAAAGCAAAGGAGAAAAGGAAAGATATAAGCATCTGAATGCAGAGTTCCAAAGAATAGCAAGAAGAGATAAGAAAGCCTTCTTCAGCGATCAATGCAAAGAAATAGAGGAAAATGATATAATGGGAAAGACTAGAGATCTTTTCAAGAAAATTAGAGATACAAAGGGAACATTTCATGCAAAGATGGGCTCGATAAAGAGCAGAAATTGTATGCATTTAACATAAGCAGAAGATATTAAGAAGAGGTGGCAAGAATACAAGGAAGAACTGTACAAAAAAGATCTTCATGACCCAGATAATCATGATGATATGATCACTAATCTAGAGCCAGACATCTTGGAAAGTGAAGTCAAGTGGGCCTTAGGAATCATCACTAGGAACAAAGCTAGTGGAAGTGATGGAATTCCAGTTGAACTCTTTCAAATCCTGAAAGATGATGCTGTGAAAGTGCTACACTCAATATGCCAGCAAATTTGCAAAACTCAGCAGTGGCCACAGGACTGGAAAAGGTCAGTTTTCATTCCAATTCCAAAGAAAGGAAATGCAAAAGAATACTGAAACTACTGCACAATTGCACTCATCTCACACGCTAGTAAAGTAATGCTCAAAATTCTCCAAGCCAGGCTTCAGCAATACGTGAACTGTGAACTCCCTGATATTCAAGCTGGTTTTAGAAAAGGCAGAGGAACCAGAGATCAAATTTCCAACAACCGCTGGATCATGGAAAAAGCAAGAGAGTTCCAGAAAAACATTTATTTCTGCTTTATTGACTATGCCAAAGCCTTTGACTGTGTGGATCACAATAAACTGTGGAAAATTCTGAAAGAGACCACCTAACCTGCCTCTTGAGAAATCTGTATGCAGGTCAGGAAGCAACAGTTAGACTGGACGTGGAACAACAGACTGGTTCCAAATAAGAAAAGGAGTACATCAAGTCTGTGTACTGTCACCCTGCTTATTTAACTTATATGCAGAGTACATCATGAGAAATGCTGGACTGGAAGAAACACAAGCTGGAATCAAGATTGCTGGGAAAAATATCAATAACCTCAGATATGCAAATGACACCACCCTTGTGGCAGAAAATGAAGAGGAGCTAAAAAGCCTCTTGATAAAGTGAAAGAGGAGAGCAAAAAGTTGGCCTAAAGCTCAACATTCAGAAAATGAAGATCATGGCATCCGGTCCCATCATTTCATGGGAAATGGATGGAGAAACAGTGAAAACAGTGTCAGACTTTATTTTTGGGGGCTCCCAAATCACTGCAGATGGTGATTGCAGCCATGAAATTAAAAGAAATGTTATGACCTTGGAAGAAAAGTTATGACCAACCTAGACAATATATTCCAAAGCAGAGACATTACTTTGTCAACTAAGTCCCGTCTAGTCAAGGCTATGGTTTTTCCTGTGGTCATGTATGGATGTGAGAGTTGGACTGTGAAGAAGGCTGAGTGCTGAAGAATTGATGCTTTTGAACTCTGGTGTTGGAGAAGACTCTTGAGGGTCCCTTGGACTGCAAGGATATCCAACCAGCTCATTCTGAAGATCAACCCTGGGACTTCTCTGGAAGGAATGATGCTAAAGCTGAAGCTCTAGTACTTTGGCCACCTCATATGAAGAGATGACTCATTGGAAAAGACTCTGAGGCTGGGAGGGATTGGGGGCAGGAGGAGAAGGTGACAACCGAGGATTAAGTGGCTGGATGGCATCACGGACTCAATGGACGTGAGTCTGAGTGAACTCCGGGAGATGGTGATGAACAGGGAGGCCTGGCCTGCTGCGATTCATGGGGTCGCAAAGAGGTGGACACGACTGAACAACTGAACTGTAGTGAACTGATACAGAGTGAAGTAAGTCAGAAAGGAAAACACAAATACAGTATGCTAACACATATATATGGAATTTAGAAAGATGGTAATGATAACCCTGTATGCGAGACAGCAAAAAAGACACAGATGTATAGAACGGACTTTTGGACTCTGAGGGTGAGGGAGAGGGTGGGAGGATGTGGGAGGATGGCATTGAAACATGTATACTATCAGGTAAGAAATGAATCACCAGTCTATGTTCAATACAGGATACAGGATGCTTGGGGCTTGTGCACAGGGATGATCCAGAGAGATGATATGGGGTGGCAGGTGGGAGGGGGGTTCAGGATTGGGAACTCATGTACACCCATGGCAGATTCATGTCAATGCATAGCAAAACCAGTACAGTATTGAGTCTGAGTGAACTCCGGGAGATGGTGATGGACAAGGAGGCCTGGCGTGCTGCGATTCATGGGGTCGCAAAGAGTCGGACATGACTGAGTGACTGAACTCAACTGAAAAATTAAAAAAAAAAGCTCAGCTGGATTCCATCACCTCCACTAGCTTTGTTCACAGTAATAGTTCCTAAGGCCCACTTGACTTCATACTCCAGGATGTCTAACACTAGGTGAGTAACCACATCATCGTGGTTTTCCAAGTCATTAAGATATTTTCTGTAGAGTTATTCTGCATATTGTTGCTGCCTCTTCTTAATTGCTTCTGTTAGGTTCTTGCTGTTTCTGTCCTTTGTTGTGCCTATATTTTCATGAAATATTCCTTTGGTATCTTCACTTTTCTTGAAGAGTTCTCTTGTCTTTCACATTTTATTACTTTCCTCTATTCATGCACTGCATACTTAAGAAGGCTTTCTTATCTCTCCCTAATATACTCTGGAACTCTGCATTCAGTTGAGTATATCTTCCCCTGTCCCCTTTGCCTTTAGAATCTTTTCTTTTGTCAGCTATTTGTAAGTTCTCTTCAGACAACCACTTTGCCTTCTTCCAATTCTTTTTCTTGGGGAATGTTTTGGTCACCAGCTCCTGTATAATGTTATGAACTTCCATCCATAGTTTTTCAGGCACTCTATCTTCCAGATCTTATCCCTTGAATCTATTCATCACCTCCATGTATAATCATAAGAGATTTGATTTAGGTCATACCTGAATGGTTTAGTGGTTTTCCCTACTTTTTTCAAATTGAGCCTATATTTTGCTAAATAGTTCATGATATGAGCTACTGTCAGCTCCAGTTCTTGTTTTTACTTATTTTATAGAGCTTGCCCATCTTTGAATGCAAAGAATATAATCAATCTGATTTTAGTATTGATACCTCCTACCCCAACATTCGGAGGAGGCAATGGCACCCCACTCCAGTACTCTTGCCTAGAAAATCCCATGGACTGAGGAGCCTGGTAGGCTGCAGTCCTTGGGGTCTCTAGAGTTGGACATGACTGAGCGACTTCACTTTCACTTTTCACTTTCATGCATTGGAGAATGAAATGGCAACCCACTCCAGTGTTCCTGCCTGGAGAATCCCAGAGACGGTGGAGCCTGGTGGGCTGCTGTCTATGGGGTCGCACAGAGTCAGACACGACTGAAGCGACTTAGCAGCAGCAGCACCCCAACATTGAATCTTCAGTTCTTGTGTCACTTATATTTGCCATCATATGTGACTTTAACTGTGTGTATGCACTGAGTTAGATTGTATAGTCTCTTTTGCTGGCTTCATAACATTCACACATATCCATTCTACTGTATTACTTCTAATTCTCACAGCATATTTTCTGATAAACCAATGAGCATAGGAATTCACCTTCTTTGCTGGTAAATATTTTATTGAGTCATGTTCCTAGTACTATTTCTGGAACAAATCTGACTGTTCTGTAAGAAAATTTGTAATGTGAATTTGTCTGAAGCAATAAGCAGGCAAATTCATAAAGATGTACCAGTAAATTAGATAAATAGCAGGATATTTGCACAAAAACTTTCAAGAGAAATTTGATGAGGCAACGGTTCATTCACTCTGAAGACTAGGCACCTTGGCTTGTAGGACTAGGCACCTGCCCATGTAAACATGGAAAGAAGCTCCTCCAAGCAAAAGACACAGCATGCGTTGATTTATCCTTTTGGCTACATTGGCAGAAAACCTGTACCTGGTCAACTTAAATTAAAGGAGATTCATTATATCACAGTGCAAGCCATCTATATGTGGGGAGGGCTCCAGGCAGGGTGCATCAGGGCTCTGACCTCACTTCTCTGTGGCCCTGTCTTCCTTTGTGGGTTTTGCTTCATCAGCAGTTCCAGGCAACATACCCTGGCATGTCAATGACTAGAGAAAGAAATAGTATTGTCTCCCCCTTATATCTCTTTTTTAAGAGCAAGAGAACATTTCCCGTGAGTGCCTTCCATGAATTTCTCAACTCTTCAGCCTGGACAAGGTCACACAATTGCCTCTAAGTTAGTCACTTATAAGTTGTATGAGATTACAATGATGATCTTGGGCGTTGCCCATTGAGTAGTCATATTTACTGAGAGAAACCACCTTAACACAATAAGTACTCTGCCAATGAAGGTAGAAATGAGGACAGATTTAAAGTGGACAGCTGATAGGGTTTACTCTACAACCTATTTTCTGTATATAATATATTTTATTTTAAAAGAAAAAAAGACAGAAGTAAAAACAAAGAATGTTATTAGAATAGGACAAGGATCAATAAGATAGACTAATTCTTGACAACTGATTCTGGTTTTGTATAGCTTGATAACATTAGAAACAAAACCTGAAAATATAAAGAGTTGGATGTCATGATCAGCAGCTGCAGAAATACCAAAATAGCTCATGTATCCATTAGACACAACTGTGATTGAGCACTGCAAAGTGAGATAACTCTGCACTTACTCTCAGAATGTGTGCAACGTTAGAGTTGACATTTACTATGATCTGTATTATGTGTAAGTTTAAAGAGTTGGTAGTTATTAGATTTACCCCATTGGAAACTTTTCCCTGTAAAATGTAATGCATCAAACATGTATTGGGACAAAAGTCTCTCTTACATATAAACTTACGAAGAGAAATAAATATATGCATTATAATATTATATAATATTCACATATATATATAACTAATAACTTATTTTTCATGCATATTGAATACTTTTTCTTTTAATAAAATTTGCATCAATAGGCTTCCAGTTCAAGATGGTGGAGTAGAAGGATGTGCTCTCATCTCCTCTTGCAAGACCACCAACATCACATTTAGCTGTTGACCAACCATCTGAGGAGGAGCTATAACCCACCAACAAAAGATACTCCATATCTAAAGACAAAGAGGAAGCTGCAATAAGATGGTAGGAATGGTGCAAACACAATAAAATCAAGTCTAATAACTGCTCAGTAGATGACCCACGAACTGGAGAATAATAATACCAAAGAAGTTCTTACACTGTTGTCATGGTTCTGAGCTTCATATTAAGCTTCCTAGCCTGGGGATCAGATAAAGGATCTGGGAATCCCCAGGTATTCTGACTTTGAAAGCCAGCAGGATTTGATTACAAGATTTCCACAAGACTGGGTGAAACAGAGACTCCACTCTTGGAGGGCACAAACAAAATCTTGTATGCTCAAAGACCCAGAAAAAGAAGCAGTGACTCCACAGGAGACTGAACCAGACATATCTTCTAGTATTGCAGGGTCTCCTGTGAAGGTGTAGGTTGGCAGTGTCTTACCATGGGGACAGGGGCACTGGCAGATGCAGTCCTGGAAGCGGACCTTTAGCAGAGCCTATATATTCCAGAGCTGGGTTACCTCACACCAAACAACTGACAGGTAGGGAGTGCCACCCCACTCATAAGCAGATAATTGGATTAAAATTTACTGAGCATGACCCTGCCCATCAGAGCAAGACCCAGTTTTTTCCCACATCAAATCCTCCAATCAGGAAGCTTACTCAAGCCTCTTAGAGTCATCCATTAGAGGATGGACAGATGAAGCAAGAAGAACCATAATCCTACAGTGGCTAGGACCAAAATTGCATTACAGAAAGTTAACCAGCATGAAAAAGCAGAAATTATATCCCAGATGAAGGGACAAGATAAAACCACAGAAAACAACTAAATGGAGAAGGAAAATAATTCAGAACAGTAACAGTGAAGGTGATTCAGGATCTTGGAAACAGAATGAAGAAGATCAAGAAATGTTTCCCAAAGACCTAGAAGAACTAAAGAACAGACAAACAGAGATGAACACTGCACTAGAAGGAGTCAATGGCAGAATAACTGAAGCAGAAGAACCGATAAATGATCTGGAAGACAGAATGGTGGAAATTAGTACCACGAACAGAATATAGAAAAGAGAATGGAAAAAAAAAAAAAAGAGAGAGAGAGAGAGAGAGAAAGAAGACACTCTAAGAGACTTCTGGGACATTAAACACACCAAATTCACCTTGTAGGGGTCCCAGAAGGAGAAGAAAGAAAAGACCTGAGAAAATCTTTGAAGAGATAATAGCTGAAAACTACCCTAACATGGAAAAGGAAACAGTCAATCAAGTCCAGGAATCACAGAGTCCCAGGTGAGATAAAACCAAGGAGAAATACACCGAGACAAACAGTAATCAAACTGATGAAAATTAAAGATAAAGACAAAGAGAAAATATTGAAAGCAACAAGGGAAAAATGACAAATAAAATACAAGGGAAATCCCATAAGGTTATAAGCTGATTTCTCAACAGAAACTCTACAAGCCAGAAAGGAATTACATGACATATTTTAAATAAATGAAAGGACAGAAAAGGGAAGAACCCACAACCAAGAATACTCTATGGAGAAAGACTCTCCTTCAGATTTGATGAAGAAATCAAAATCTTTCTGGACAAACAAAAGTTAAGAGAATTCAGCACTATCAAAGCAACTTTACAACAAAAGCTAAAGGAACTTCTCTAGGAGGAAATGCAAGAGAAGGCAAAGACCTACACAAAATAAACCCAAAACAATTAAGAAAATGGTAATATGATCATACAGGTCAATAAATACTTTAAACATAAATAGATTAAATGCACCAACCAAAAGACATAGACTGGCTTGGCTGATGAGAATGTGTGCATGTATGTACTTCCACTTAGCACATCACTCTACTTAACCCCCCCAAGTTGTATGTAATTATTTTATATTGTTAGGCTAATCATGTTTCCATTATGGCTTGCAATTATAATGATCTTATCTTTGTCTGGCTATTGATTGTGAAAACTAATAAATGTATTTTACTACTGTGATTTAAAAAATGAAGTCACTCAGTCTTATCTGACTCTTCATGACCCTATGGACTGTAGTCCACCAGGTTCCTCCAAATTTTGGATCTCCAGGCAAAAATACTTGATTGGGTTGCCATTTCCGTCTCCAGGGAATCTTCTCAACCCAGAGATCAAACTCAAGTCTTCCTCACTGCAGGCAGGCTCTTTACCAGCTTCCCTGGTGACTCAGCTAGTAAAGAATCCACCTGCAGTATGGGTCATCTGGGTTCAATCCCTGGGTTGGGAAAATCCCCTGGAGAAGGGAAAGGCGACCCACTGCAGCATTCTGGCCTGGAGTCCATGGGGTCTCAAAGAGTCGGACACAACTGAACGACTTTCACTTTAATACTGTTATTCTGTAACTATTACTCTCAATATCATTGTATCATAACTGATTAACAGAAAATAAGATTCTCGATCACTAAAAGTACCATTTAATAGAAAAACCTGTAATCACTTTTTAAAATTCAGATTGTTTTTGAAAAATACAAATGCCCAAGTATTGGTTCTTTTCTCCAAAGCTACAAATGTGTTTCTAATGAGCAGTTATGTTTAAAAACATTTGGACTATGTGATCATTTTTTATATTCACTCAAAACTTTGATATGGTTCTATGTATCTTAGAATCCAGTATTACTGCTAAAAATAAAAATGTTATTATTTTAGTTATTTTTTAAAAAATTGAATGAAACTTGAAATTTCTAATCAAATTCTGAGAATAAAAAGAAATGCTCGCATGTACACCCATGGTGGATTCATGTCAATGTATGGCAAAACCAATACAGATGACCCTGTATGCGAGACAACAAAAGAGACTCAGATCTATAGAGAGAACTTTTGGACTCTGGGGGAGAGAGAGAGGGAGAGGGTGGGATGAGATGGGAGANAAACAGTAAATTAACATGAGATACAGTACTAAAATACAGATTTTGATCAAATTTCACAAAATTTTATGCTAGTGTCCATTGTTTGTTTTCATACCTTAATAAGGCTCCATATTTTACTTGCATTCAGCAGCTTTGACTTTATGCCTCAAGTTCTGGTAAATTCTCTTTTATTTTTATTATGCTACAAATATTTTCTAATTTTCTTTCTTTTGACTTTAACTTCATTTAAAAGTGAATATTTAACTTCCAAATACATTAGAGTTTTAAAGTATCTTTGATATTAATTTCTCAATTAAATGCTTTCTTCTCTGCAATCACTTGCTGTGTTTTTCCAGACCTTTAATTTCACCAGGAGTGTCAATGGCTAAGTCAAAGATCTCTCTTGGTAAATGTCACATTGCACTTGAAAATATGTGAGTTATTTTCAGATATCTTTTGGCATTGATTTCTAAAATAATTCCACAGTAATAATAGAACAGATTCTCTATGATTTCAGTACCTTTAGACCATAAATTTTTGCACCTTATTTTATGTCCCTGGATATGTTCCAGTGTCTCCTAATTCATAGTCTATGGAATCTTGAATAGAGTTTGCATTCTACTGGTGTGTTCACCCTATTGTGTGAACCATATGTAACCTTGTTCTGTATTTTTTAAGTCTCCTGTATACGCGCTATCATACTTTCATAATTTAAAAAAGAAGAAAAAGTTACATCAATAAATCAATAAGTAATTAAAGTTTAAGCATTCTGTCTGGAATCATAAAACCTGGCTCTCTACCTGAAGATAGGCTTTCAGTTTCTACAAACAAAGCTATAAAACAGAAGAAAAAACATGTTTCTGTTGCAGAAAAACGAGCAGAGTAAGGACTGCAAATGCACTATTTCCAGAGGCTGAGCAAAAGGGATGCTTATAACAGAGCTTTATTAAGTTACCTGTGAATGATAAGTACTATGATAACATTCATTGCTGAAAATATATTGTGCATGCAAGAAAGATGGAGACATAAAGTGTGCAGACAAATTTATCCAGAGTTAAGCTAGAGTGAAAGTATAAAAACAATTACAGAAGAAATTAACCATGAGAATATCTGCAAGAGCAGATACAGTCTTTTCCTTGAAGGGAACTCCAAGAACCTAGAACATTCCAAGTTGACAGGTGCAGACTTCAGTGGGCTGCTTTGGAAAAGAGCCAATATCTTTAGGGTGGTGGTGACTTATGATATCTGGCTGACATCTGGCTCAGAAAAATTTCTCTAATTGACAGCGATGTAAACACATTGCCTTTGAATAAATCATTGCGCTTGTAAGATAAGACAAATTTTTATGTGTTTTGTCACTTTAATTGCCTTGAACATTGGATCAAGACTTTGGCTGAAAGGAACTTTCAAAAAACAGTTTCAGACCTCTGCTACAGGGAAGGGTAAACTAGAATCCTCTGATGCTGGTTGACTTTCCCTCTCACAAGAAGACTCTCTCACACCCAAGACATTATACTACCTGCTGGTTATCTGAAATGATATAGGTCCATCTTCAGTAAATAAATTTCTAAGGTAATGAAGTCCTGCTAACAGTCTCTGGTTATATACACTATCCTTTTCTTACAACAATATACCAAAGTAATTATAATTTTTTTTTTTCACAGTATTGCTTTAAAGAAGACCGAAAGATCTTAATGATATATTAGTGTGATGAGAAATGGAGTTGTAGAAAGAGGGTAAAAAGATCAGAGAGTTTTTGTTGTTTGGGTTTTTGTGACTGGAGTCTCTATTTAAAAGGTCTTAGAGAGAGACTTATATGCAGAGTACATCATGAGAAATGCTGGGCTGGAGGAAGCACAAGCTGGAATCAAGATTGCCTGGAAAAATATCAATTACCTCATATATGCAGATGACACCACCCTTATGGCAGAAAGTGAAGAAGAACTAAAGAGTCTCTTGATGAAAGTGAAAGAAGAGAGGAAAAAAGTTGGCTTAAAGCTCAACATTCAGAAAACTAAGATCATGGCATCCAGTCCCATCACTTCATGGCAAATAGATGGGGAACAGTGGAAACAGTGAGAGACTTTATTTTGGGGGCCTCCAAAATCGCTGCAGATGGTGACTGCAGCCATGAAATTAAAAGATGCTTGCTCCTTGGAAAAAAAGTTATGACCAACCTAGACAGTATAATAAAAAGCAGAGAGATTCCTTTGCCAACAAAAGTCTGTCTAGTCTAGGCTATGGTTTTTCCATTAGTCATGTATGGATGTGAGCGTTGGAGTATAAAGAAAGCTGAGCACCGAATATTTGATGCTTTTGAACTGTGGTGTTGGAGAAGACTCTTGAGAGTCCCTTGGGCTGCAAGGAGATCCAACCAGTCCATCCTAAAAGAAATCAGTCCTGTGTGTTCATTGGAAGGACTGATGTTGAAGCTGAAGCTCCAATACTTTGGCCACCTGATGTGAAGATCTGACTCATTTGGAAAGACCCTGATGCTGGGAGGGGTTGGAGGCAGGAGCAGAAAGGACGACAGAGGATGAGATGGTTGGGTGGTATCACTGACTCAATGGACATGGGTTTGGGTAGACTCCAGCAGTTGGTGATGGACAGGGAGGCCTGGCGTGCTGCGGTTCATGGGGTCGCAGAGAGTCGGACGTGACTGAGCGACTGAACTGAACTGGACTGAACTGAGAGAAATACCGTCGCAATTATATGAACATATCTATTACTAAATTGACCACTTATAAACTACAATATCCATTCAAAATCAGTCCCTAAATTATAGCCTAAATCAGTGTCATTATAAATCTCTCATTGACTCCAAGAAAGTTTACAAATATACTTTGTAAACTAATTATAAAGTAAATTTTAAAAATTTTCCTCAAATGAAATATTTCACGAAGTTAAAAAAAAAAAGTACTGTTGAGGAACAGCTAGAAACACTTGAAGAATTATTATTGAATGATGATGTGACAGAAACATAAGTAGGCATTATTCAAAGAAAAAGAAATCCTCAAGCATAATGATAGCCTTGTCATTACAGAAGATAATGTAATTAATAACAAATAAATTAGGGAGTAATGACAAAATCCTTTAATTTTTCAAAAATAATATTTTTATGACTTTATTGAGAAAGTCAATCTAAAACTGAAGGATCTGTTGTGAAAATTGCATGGTTTTGTTGGAGAATTTAAACCAAAGTGAGAAACAAAACCAGATCATTCTTTAAGATTTAGTACAGTTATATTTTCACTTATTTTCTTTTTCAATTTAAGTAAAATACATATATTCTAATTATTTTTCATTATAAAATCCA
>SJYQ01005151.1:209634-223660 GCA_006410935.1 Redunca redunca | reverse complement strand
GGTCATTTTCAAATATCAATTTTTCTTAAATAAGATGGAACTTCAGAAAACATTCTCTTTATACTGGGCCACATTATTGCATATGAGACTAGAAAAGCCCAGTATGAAGGACATCTGGTATGGAAGCACAACTTTGTCCTTGTGGTATTTTAAAAATATACCCAACCATTTTTTAGATACTTCTTTCTTTAAAAGGCATAGTCTAACTTCTCTGTTCTTGAGTATGAGCTGATTAAAGACTTACTTCTAACAAACTGAATAAAACAGAAGTGATGATGAGGGTACTGGGTTGAATACATACTCCTCCTCACAATCGAAAATTTGTGTCCACCCAGAACCTCAAAATGTGACCTTATTTGTGTATAAAATCTTTGCAGATATAATCCCACGTCCAAGTCAGTAGTGGCGGCTGTGCTTTGCAGGAGCAGCTGTGAGGAGATACCCCACATCCAAGGTCAGAGAAACCCCAGTAAGACGGTAGGTGCTGAAGTGGCTGTGAGGAGACACCCTCTGTCCAAGAACAAAGGAGAAGCCCCAGCAAGATGGTAGGAGGGGCAAATTCACTTTTACAATCAAACTCCATTCCTGTCAGAGACACTCAGAGAGCTCAAACAAACCTTGTGCACACCAGGTCTCAGGGACCCCACAGAGACTGAGACAGAACTGTGTTTGAGCATCTCCTGTGGAGGTATGGGTCAGCAGTAGGCTGCTACAAGGGCAGAGCCTCTGGGTGCAGCAGACTTTGGTATGGCATAAGCCCTCTTGGAGGAGGTTGTCATTAACCTTGCCATAGAGCTCCCAGAACTTACACAGGACTGGGAAATAGAGTCTTAGAGGGCACAAACAGAAACTTGTGCACTGGGACCCAGGAGGAAGGAGCAACGACCCCACAAGAGACTGACCCAGTCTTGTCTGTGAGTGTCCAGGAGTCTCCAGTGGAGGCATGAGTTGGTGGTGGCCTGCTGCAGGGTTGGAGGCATTGAGTGTAACATTACATGCATGGGATCTTCTGAAGAAGGTCACCATTATCTTCAGTACCTCCACCATAGTTTGGCCCCAAGCAAATAGCAGGGAGGGAACACAGCTCCACCCATCAACAGAAAATTGGACTAAAGATTAACTGAGCATGGTCCGGCCCATCAGAGCAAGACCCAGTTTTCCTCTGAGTCAGCCCACAGTCACAGAAAACTAACCAATTTGATCACATGGGCCACAGCCTCGTCTAACTCAGTGAAATTATGAGCCATGACGTTGAGGATCACCCAAGATGGATGGGTCATGGTAGAGAGTTCTGAAAAAAACCTGGCCCACTGGAGAAGGGAATGGCAACCATTTCAGTATTCTTGCCCTGAGAACCCCATAAACAGTATGAAAAGGCAAAAAGACAGGACTCTGAAAGAGGAACTCCTCAGGTTGGTAGGTGCTCAATATGCTACTAGAGATCAGTGAAGGAATAACTCCACAAAGAATGAAGAGACAGAGCCAAAGCAAAAACAACACCCAGATGTGGATAAGAAAATGTGGAAGCAAGGTCCAATGCTATAAAGAGCAATATTGCATTGGAACCTGGAATGTAAGATAAATGAATCAAGGCAAATTGGATGTGGTCAAACCCACAGGAGATGGCAAGAGTGAACGTCAAAATTTTAGGAATCAGTGAATTAAAATGAACTGGAATTTGGTGACTTTAACTCAGGTGAGAAGAACAACCCCATGTTCAAGGAGTGGTGGCTACACGGGAGCAGACAGACCGAGAAGAGCTACTCCACATTCAAGGTCAGGAGGGATGGCAGTGAGGAGATACCCCTCGTCCAAGGTAAGAGAAACCCAAGTAAGACTGTAGGTGTTGTGAGAGACATCAGAGGGCAGACACCAAAACCATAATCACAGAAAACTATTCAATCTAATCACACGGACCACAGCCTTGTCTAACTCAATGAAACTAAGCCATGCCATGTAGGGACACCCAAGACAGGTGGGTCATGGTGGAGAGCTCTGAGAAAAAATGGTCCACTGGAGAAGGGAATGGCAAACCACTTCAGTATTCTTGCCTTGAGAAATCCATGAACAGTATGAAAAGGCAAAATGATAGGATACTGAAAGAGGAACTCCCCAAGTCCATAAGTGACCAATATGCTAATGGAGATCAGTGGAAAAATAACTCCAGAAAGAAAGAAGGGATGGAGCCAAAGCAAAAACAATATCCAGTTGTGGATGTGAGTGGTGATAGAAGAAAGGTCTGGTGCTGTAAAAAGCAATATTGCATAGGAACCTGGAATGGTAGGTCCATGAATCAAGGAAAATTGAAAGCAGTCAAACAGGAGATGGCAAGAGTGAATATCGACATTCTAGGAATCAGCAAACTCAAATGGACTGCAATGGGTGAATTTAATTCAGATGACCATTATATCTACTACTGTGGGCAGGAATCTCTTAGAAGAAATGGAGTAGCCATCATGGTCAACAAAAGAGTCTGAAATACATTACTTGGATGCAATCTCAAAAACGACAGAATGATATCTGTTTGTTTCCAAGGCAAACCATTCAATATCACAGTAACCCAAGTCTATGCCCCAACCAGTAACCCTGAATAAGCTGAAGTTGAATGGTTCTATGAAGAACTACAAGACCTTTTAGAACTAACACTTTAAAAATATGTCATTTTCATTATAGGCGACTGGAATGCAAAAGTAGGAAGTCAAGAAACACCTGGGGTAACAGACAAACTTGGCCTTGGAATTAGGAATGAAGCACGGCAAAGGAAATAGACTTTTGCCAAGAGAACACACTGGTCATAGCAAACACCTTCTTCCAAAAACACAAGAGAAGACTCTACACATGGACATCACCAAATGGTCAACACCAAAATCAGCTTGATTATATTCTTTGCAGCCAAAGATGGAGAAGCTCTATACAGTCAGCAAAAACAAGACCAGGAGCTGACTATGGCTCAGATCATGAACTCCTTATTGCCAAATATAGACTTAAAGAAAGAAGAGAAAACTACTAGGTCATTGAGGTATGACCTAAATCAAATCCCTTATGATTATACATTGCAAGTGAGAAATAGATTTAAGGGACTAGATCTGGTAGAGAGAGTGCCTGATAAATTATGGACGGAGGTTTGTGACACTGTACAGGAGACAGGGATTCAAGACCATCCCCATGGAAAAGAAATGCAAAAAAGCCAAATGGCTGTCTGAGGAGGCCTTACAAATAGCTCTGAAAAGAAGAGAAGCAAAAAGCAAAGGAGAAAAGGAAACATATAAGCATCTGAATCAGAGTTCCAAAGAATATCAAAGAGAGATAAGAAAGCCTTCCTCAGCGATCAATGCAAAGAAACAGAGGAAAACAATAGAATGGGAAAGACTAGAGATCTCTTCAAGAAAATTAGAGATACCGAGGGAACATTTCATGCAAAGATGGGCTCAATAAAGGAACAAAATGTATGGACCTAACAGAAGCAAAAGATATTAAGAAGTGGCAAGAATATACAGAAGAACTATAAAAAAAGATCTTCACAACCAAGATAATCAAGATGGTGTGATCACTCACCTAGAGCCAGACATCCTGGAATGTGAAGTCAAGTGGGCCTTAGAAAGCATCACTATGAACAAAGCTAGTGGAGGTGATGGAATTCCAGTTGACCTATTTCAAATCCTGGAAGATGATGCTGTAAAAGTGCTACACTCAATATGCCAGCAAATTTGGAAAACTCAGCAGTCGCCACAGGAAAAGGTCAGTTTTCATTCCAATTCCAAAGAAAGGCAATGCCAAAGAATGCTCAAACTACCGCACAATTGCACTCATCTCACATGCTAATAATGTTCAAAATTCTCCAAGCCAGGCTTCAGCAATACAGGAGCCATAAACTTCTAGATGTTCAAACTGGTTTTAGAAAAAGCAGAGGAACCAGAGATCAAATGGCCAACATCTGCTGGATGAATGAAAAAGGAAGAGAGTTCCAGGGGAAAACAACAACAACAACAACAACAACATGTATTTCTGCCTTATTGACTATGCCAAAACCTTTGACTGTGTGGATCACAATAAACTGTGGAAAATTCTGAAAGAGATGGGAATACCAGACCACCTGACCTGCCTCTTGAGAAGCTTATATGCAGGTCAGGAAACAACAGTTAGAATTGAACATGGAACAATAGACTGGTTCCAAATAGGAAAAGGAGTATGTCAAGGCTTATTTAACTTATATGCTTATTTAACTTATATGCAGAGTACATCATGAGAAACGCTGGGCTGGAAGAAGAACAAGCTGGTATCAAGATTGCTGGGAGAAATATCAATAACCTCAGATATGCAGATGACACCACCTTTATGGCAGAAAGTGAAGAAGAACTAAAAAGCCTCTTGATGAAAGTGAAAGAGGAGAGAGAAAAAGATGGCTTAAAGCTCAACATTCAGAAAATGAAGATCATGGCATCTGGTCCCATCACTTCATGGAAAATAGATGGGAAACAGTGGAAACAATGTCAGACTTTATTTTGGGTGGCTCAAAAGTCCACAGCCATGAAATTAAAAGATGCTTACTCTTTGGAACAATAGACTTTATTGACCTCTCTCCCCTTCCTTCTCTCTTTCCTCTCCTTAACGCTTCCTATCCTTCCCTGTTTTTCTATTCCTGGACGCAGGAATCTTGTCAAAGGGCCCTCAGCCTGAGCTGAGGATTGGAGACTGATCACCTTTCTTGGCAGAGAACTCGAATTCTGGTTCTGGCCTGGTCTGATTTCTGGTAGGGCTAAGTTCCAGTCCTCCCTTCTCTGGAGGCCCAGGGAAAAGTCCCATAACGCCTGGGTATCTGTAGGTGGCAGGAGACATCGGTAAGGCCATCCCTTTCATCTCCTCTCTCCCACCTCCTCCCCTTTCTTCTTTCAGCCTGGCTTCCTTTCCTCCCTTGAAATCTTGGATGTTAGTACTTGGATTCTTGTATTTAAGGGCTTCCTTGGTGGTATAGAGGTTAAGGCATCTGCCTGCAATGTAGGTTTGATCACTGGGCCAGGAAGATCCCCTGGAGAAGGAAATGGCAAATCACTCCAGTATTCTTGCCTGGAGAATCCCATGGACAGAGGAGACTGTTGGGCTAATCCACGGGTCACAAAGAGTCGGACACGACTGAGCGACTTCACTTTCACTTTTCACTCTTTGGCAGGAAAGTTATGACCAACCTAGATAGCATATTAAAAAGCAGAGACATTACTTTGCCAACAAAGGTCCGTGTAGTCAAGGCTATGGTTTTTCCAGTGATCATGTATGGATGTGAGAGTTGGACTGTGAAGAAAGCTCAGCACTGAAGAATTGATGCTTTTGAACTGTGGTGTTGGAGAAGACTCTTGAGAGTCCCTTGGACTGCAAGGAGATCCAACCTGTTCATTCTGAAGGAGATCAACCCTGGGATTTCTTTGGAAGGACTGATGCTGAAGCTGAAACTCCAGTACTTTGGCCACCTCATGAGAAGAGTTGACTTATTGTAAAAGACTCTGATGCTGGGAGGGATTGGGGGCAGGAGGAGAAGGGGACAACAGAAGATGAGACGGCTGGATGGCATCACTGACTTGATGGACATGAGTTTGTGTGAACTCTGTGGGTTGGTGAGGACGGGGAGGCCTGGTGTTCTGTGATTCATGGGTTCACAAATAGTCAGACAGGACTGAGTGACTGAACTGAACTGGACTGAACTGAACACACATGAGCATTATACCTACTACTGTGGGCAAGAATCCCTTAGAAGAAATGAGTAGCCATCATAGGCAACAAAAGTGTCCAAAATGTAGTACTGGGATGCAGTCTCAAAAACAAGCTAATGATCTCTGTTCGTTTCCAAGGCATACCATTCAATATAATGGTAATCCAAGTCTATGCCCTGACCGGTAATGCTGAAGAAGCTGAAGTTGAACAGTTCTATGAAGACCTACAAGATCTTTTTGAAAAAACACCCCCCCACCGAAAAAAAATGTTGTTTTCATTATAATGGATTGGAATACAAAAGTAGGAAGTCCAAAAACACCTGAAGAAACAGTCAAATTTGTTCTTGGAGTACAGAATTAAGCAGGGAAAAGTCTAATAGAGGTTTGCCAGGAAAATGCATTGGCTATAGCAAACACCTTCTTCCAACAACACAAGAGAAGACTCTACACATGGACATCACCAGATGGTCAACACCAAAATCAGATTGATTATATTCATTGTAGCCAAAGATGGAGAGGCTCTATACAGTCAGCAGAAACAAGACTGGGAGCTGACTGTGGCTCAGATCATGAACTCATTGTCAAATTCAGAATTAAATTGAAGAAAGTGTGGAAAAACACTAAACAATTCAGGTATGACTTAAATCAAATCCCTTATAATTATACAGTGGAAGTGACAAATAGTTTAAGGGACTAGATCTGATACACAGAGTGCCTGAATAACTGTGGATGGAAATTCGTACATGAGACAAGGAGCAAGACCATCCCCAAGAAAAGAAATGTCGAAGAGCAAACTGGCTATATGAGGAGGCCTTACAAATAGCTGAGAATTTAAAAGAAGCAAAAAGCAAAGGAGAAAAGAAAAGATATACCCATTTGAATGCAGAGTTGTAAAGAATAGCAGGGAGAGATAAGAAAGTCTTCCTCAGTGATCAGTGCAAAGAGAGGAAAACATTAGAATGGGAAAGACTAGATAGCTCTTCAAGAAAAATATAGATGCCAAGGGCAAATTTCAGGCAAAGATGGTCTCAATAAAGGACAGAAATGGTTTGGACCTAACAGAAGCAGAAGATATTAGGAAGTGGTGGCAAGAATACACAGAAGAACTGAACAAAAAGATCTTCATGACCCGGATAATCATGATGGTGTGATCACTCGCCCAAAGCCAGACATCCTGGAAGGCAAAGTCAATTGGGCCTTAAGAAGCATCACTACAAACAAAGCTATTGGAGATGATGGAATCCCTGTTGAGCTCTTTCAAATCTTACAAATGATGGTGTGAAAGTGCTGCACTCGATATGCCAGAAAATTTGGAAAATCCAGCAGTGTCCACAGGACTGGAAAATATCAGTTTTAACTCCCATCCCAAAGAAACACAATGCCAAAGAATGCTCAAAAACTGCACAATCACACTCATCTCACCCTCTAGTAAAGTAATGCTCAAAATTCTCCAAGACAGGCTTCAACAATACGTGAAATGTGAACTTCCAGATGTTCAAGCTGGTTTTAGAAAAAGGAGACAAACCAGAGATCAAATTGCCAACATTCGCTAGATCATTGAAAAAGCAAGAGAATTCCAGAAAAGCATATTGACTATGCGAAAGACTTTGACTGTGTGGATCACAATGAACTTTGGAAAATCATTAAAGAGATGGGAATACCAGACGACCTGACCTGCCTCTTGAGAAAATTTGTATGCAGGTCAGGACCAACAGTTAGAACTCAAAATGGAACAACAGACTGTTTCCAAATAGGGAAAGGAGTACATCAAGCCTGTATATTGTCATCCTGGTTATTTAAGTACATCATGCAAGAGTACATTAAGTACATTAAGCAGAGTACATCATGCAAAACACTGGGCTGGATGAAGCACAAGCTGGAATCAATACTGCAGGGAGAAATATCAATAACCTCAGATATGTTGATGACACCACCCTTAAGGCAGAAAGTTAAGAACTAAAGAACCTCTTGATGAAACTAAAAGAGAAGAGTGAAAAAAATGGCTTAAAGCTCAACATTCAGAAAACTAAGATCATGGCATCCAGCCCCATCATTTAATGGCAAATAGATGGGGCAACAGAGGAAACAGTGGCAGAGTTTATTTTTCAGGGCTCCTTGGAAGAAAAATTATGACCAACCTAGACAGCATATTAAAAAGCAGAAACATTAATTTGCCAACAAAGGTCCATCTAGTCAAGGCTATTGTTTTTCCAGTAGTCATGTAAGGATGTGAGACTTGGAGTATAAAGAAAGCTGAGCACCAAAGAATTGATGCTTTTGATGTGTGGTGTTGGAGAGGACTCTTGAGAGTCCCTTGGTCTGCAAGGAGATCCAACCAGTCCATCCTAAAGGAAATCAATCTTGGATACTCATTGGAAGGACTGATGTTGAAGCAGAAATTCCAATACTTTGGCCACCTGATGTGAAGATCTGACTCATTGGAATAGATCCTGATGTTGGGAAAGATTGAAGGAAGGAGGAGAAAGGGACAACAGAGGATGAAATTTTTGGATGGCATCACTGACTCAATGGATATGAATTTGAGGAAGCTCTGGGAGTTGGTGATGGAAAGGGAGGCCTCGTGTGCTGCAGTCCATGGGGTCACAAAGAGTCAGACACGACTGAGCAAATGAACTGAACTGAACTGAACTAAAGATGAAGTCAGAATGGATTAGGATAGACCTTCTTCCAATATCTAGTGTCTTATATAAGAAAACAGACATATAGAGAGAAGAGAGCCATGTTAAGATGAAGGCAGAGACTGGAATATTATCAATGGTCAATTTTGAAATCAGACTGATCATATTGTTCAAAGATGAACAATCCTTATACAATCAGCAAAAACAAGACTGGGAGCTGACTGTGGATCAGATCCTTCTTTCAAAATTCAGACTTAAACTGAAGAAAGTAGGAACAAAAAAAACACTAGGTCACTCAGGTATGACCTAAATTAAATCACTTATGATTAAGTAGTGGAAGTGACAAAGAGATTCAAAGGATTAGATCTGACAGAGTGCCTGAAGAACTATGGTTGGAGTTTCATAATATTGTATGGGAGATGGTGATCAAAAGGATCCCCAAGAAAAAGAAAATCAAAAAGGTAAAGTGGTTGTCTGAGAAAGCCTGACACATAGCTGAGAAAAAGGGAGAAGAGATGGGGAGGGAGGAGGGAGGGGGGTTCAGGGTTGGGAATTCATGTACACCTATGGTGGATTCATGTCAATGTATGGCAAAACCAATACAGTATTGTAAAGTAAAAAAAAAAAAAAGGCAGAAACATTACTTTGCCAACAACAACAAAAAAATGCAAACAGAAAACTAAGACATGGTGTAATGATTAAAAGAAAAAAAAAAAGGAAATGTACACTCATCTGAATGCATAGTTCCAGAGAATAGCAAGGAGAGATAAGAAAGCCCTCACTCCAAAGTGAACAATGCGGGATGGGATGGGGAGGGAGGTGGGAGAGGGGTTCAGGATAAGGAACACATGTACAGTCACAGTGGATTCAAGTCAATGTATGGCAAAACCATTATAATATTGTAAAGTAAAATAAATAAATTAATTAATTAAAATTTTAAAAAGTGAACAATGCAAAGAAATAGAGGAAAATAATACAATGGGAAAGATTAGAGATCTCTTAAAAAAAAAAAAAAGAGAGATACCAAGAGAACATGTCATGCAAAGATGGGCTCAATAAAGGACAGAAACAGAATGGGCACAACAGAAGCAGAATATATTAAGAAGAGGTGGCAAGAATACACAGAAAGAATTACATAAAAAAAAGATCTTAATGGCCCCCCAAAACTACGTTGGTGTGATCACTCACCTAGAGCCAGACATCCTGGAGTGTGAAGTCAAGTGGCCCTTAGGTAGCATCACCAGAAACTAGGCTAGTGGAGGTTATGGCATTCCAGCTGAGCTATTTCAAATCCTAAAAGATGATATCATTAAAGTGCTGCACTCAATATGTCAGCAACTTTGGAGAATTCAGCAGTGGCCACAGAATTGGAAAAAGTCAGTTTTCATTGCAGTCCCAAAGAAAACCAACGCCAAAGAATGCTCAAACTACTGTACAGTTGCACTTATTTTGCATAATAGCAAGGCAATACTCAAAATCCTACAAGCTAGGCTCCAACAGTATGTGAACCAAGAGCTTCCAGATGTACAAGCTAGATTTAGAAAAGACAGAGGAACCCGAGATTAAATTGCCAACATCCACTGGATCATAGAAAAGGCAAGAAAATTTCAGAAATAAATCTATTTTTGCTTCATTGACTACGCTAAAATCTTTGACTGTGTGAGTCACAACAAGCTATGGAAAATTCTTAAAGATATGAGAACACCAGACCATCTAACCTGCCTCCTGAGAAACCTGTATGCAGGTCAAGAACCAATGACTAGAACCAGACATGGAACAACAGATTGGTTCAAAATTGGAAAAGAAGTATGTCAAGACTGTTTATTATCACCTTGCTTATTTAACTTGTATGCATCATGCAAAATGCCAGGATGGATGAATCACAACCTGGAATCAAGATTGCTGAGAGAAAATATTAATAACCTCAGATTGGCAGATGATAACACCCTAATGGCAGAAATGGAAGAGGAACTGAAGAACCTCTTGATGAAGGTGAAAGAGAAGCGTGAAAAATGTGGCTTAAAACTCAACATCCAAAAGACTAAGATCATGCCATCCAGTCCCATCATTTCATGGCAAATGGATGGGGAAACAATGGAAACAGTGATCAGCTTTTATTTTCATGGACTCCAAAATCACTGCGGATGGTGAGTGCTGCCATGAAATTGAAACACCTTTGCTCTTTGGAAGAAAAGCTATGACAGACTAAGACAGCATATTAAAAAGCAGAGACATTAGTTTCCCAACAAAAGTCCATCTAATCAAAACTATGGCTTTTCCAATAGTAATGTACAGTTGTGAGATTTGGACCATAAATGAGGTTAATCACTGAAGAATTGATGCTTTCAAACTGCGTTGTTGGAGAAGACTGTTGAGAGTACCTTGGACTGCAAGGAGAACAAACCAGTAGATCCTAAAGGAAATCAACACTGAATATTCATTAGAAGAGCTGATGCTGAAGCTGAAGCTCCAATACTTTGGCCACCTAATGAAAAGAACTGACTCATTATAAAAAACCCTGATGGTAGGAAAGAGTGAAGGTAGGAGGAGAAGGTGATGAGACAAGGAGATGTTTGGATGGCATCAGCGACTCAATGTACATGAGTTTGAGAAATCTCCAGGAGATGGTGAAGGACAGTGAAACCTCATGTGTAACAGCCCAAGAGACTTTGGGTGCATATTGAAGTCAAGAGCTGCTAGTGTTGTTGGCAGCCATAGGAAACTCTATAGAAAGTCAAGAAAGGAATATTTCCCTCGATTCTTTTAGATAGCATGACCCTGCTGACAGGTTGACTTTGGAATTCTCACCTCCAGAAATGTGAAAAAATAAGCTTCTATAGTTTTAAGCCGCCCAGTCTGTGGTTCTTTCCATAGGCAGCTCTAGGAAACTAGCATAGGATGCTTTTGGAGACTGAATCATGGAAGGCACTGAAGCATTCTCCGTGTTCACTATCTCTCTTGGACCTCTGACTCCAGGGCAAGTTAACTGCCATGTCTTGAAGACACTCAACCTACAGAGGGGCCCTTATGGTGAGGAGCCAAGGCCTCCTTTCAGTGGCCATGTAGGCAAGTTAACTTACGGGTGAGCCTTCCAGACCCAGCCAAGCCTTCACATGACTGCCACCTCTGGAACATGCTGACTGCAGCTCCCTGAGAAACTCTCAGCCAGAATCCCAAGTAAGTGAATTCCAAATTTCTTATTCACGGAAACTGAAAATAAGTATTCATTGTTTCAAGCCACGGAACCTTTGCATAATTTTTTATGTAGCAACAAACAACTAATACCTTTGCTCCCTCACATCTAATTTCCCTGCCTCCAAAGTTTCTGGGTTTCCCAGGTGGCACTCATAAAGAAGTGCCTGCCAATATAGGAGATATAAGAGATGCAGGTTTGATCCCTGGCTTGGGAAGATCCCCTGGAGGCAATCTACTCCAGTATTCTTGCCTAGAGAATCTCATGTAACCTGGCAGGTTACAGTCCATACAGTCACAAGAGTCAGAAGTGACTTAGCATGTACACAAATTTCCTGAGGATGCAACTACAATCACAATGCATTTAAAATTGAACAGAGATTTCTCCCCCTAAGGCCATCATAATTTCCTATAACTTCATTTACACTACTTAATCATCTCTTATTTCTGAAATATTAAAAAGTGGGCTTCTTTCTACCTTAGAATTAACTAATAAAACTCTATCATCTCTGAGATACAAAAATTCTCAATAAAGAGTGGCTGCCACATTCATAAAAGAGATTTATTACTTTTATTACCTCAGATATTTCAAAGATAATCTAAAATGTCTTATAATCTCTTTGAAAAATGCCCTTAAATGCAAATTTCAACACTGGCATTCTAGTCAATAAGCTTTAGAGGATGTTCAAGGGTTGTATGTATTTCATATTTGGTCTCTGGTCTCTCTTACTCCTCAGAAAATTCAGTGAAGGCTGCTCTACTGCTTTGATAGCCTTACCAGTGAATATACAAAAGAGGGAGAGGTATACTTTGTATAGCAGTGTATACAAAGGAGGGAGAGGATTCCTGAGATCTGAGCCCCCACAATAATGTGACACAGATTTACAGAGTCAGTCATTGCTCATTGCTTAATACTCCAGATACATCCAGTCCCTGAAGTGCACCAAGAACAGGTGCTCAGGTCCTGAGCAGGCAAAGTAAAATAAGATAAAGAACTAAGATTGTCCATCAAGGAGACGACTCCATAAAAAAAAAAAAAAAATCACATGCAGTATGGTGAGGACAATAATGCAAACATGTACACATGTCAATAGGAAAAAAGAAGAGATGAGCTGAGTCTGCCAAATGCTTTTCCACTCCAGACTATATTTGCAAACAGGTTCATTCACCATTAGAAATTGGATGGGAACCCTCTTCAAGGTGATAACTGCACCCATCACTGTTGAAGGAGGGGGAAAAACAAGAGAGAAGAAACAAATCAGGTGCAGTAAGTATAAGTGGTTATACTGCAAACTCAGTACTAGGCTCATACCCCTGGAATGAATGAAAACATTTGATCATCTATATGTGGTAATCCTGTGCTGGAGCTGCCTTTGATCAGAAATGCTAGCAAACACCAAGTACTATAGAGTGTTCTAGGTGTTTTAGAAGTATTAGCTCATTAAATCCTCCTAATAACTTGAAGAAGTAGGTATTATTACTATCCCCAATTCAGAAAGAAATTGAGATACAGTAAGGGGCAAAGCTGGATTTAAACCTGTGCAATCTATCTTCACACCCAAGGTAAGAAAAAAACAGGTAAGATGTTAAGTGTTGCAAGAAGGCATCAGAGGGCAGACACACTGAAACCATACTCACAGAAAACTAGTCAATCTAATCACACTAGGACCACAGCCTTGTCTAACTCAGTGAAACCAAGCCATGCCTGCAGGGCAACCCAGGACGGGCAGGTCATGGTGGAGAGGTCTGACAGAATGTGGTCCACTGGAGAAGGGAATGGCAAGCTACTTCAGTATTCTTGCCTTGAGAACCCCATGAACAGTAGGAAAAGGCAAAAGGATAGGATATCAAAAGAGGAACTCCCCAGGTCATTAGGTGTCCAATATGCTACAGGAGGTCAGTGGAGAAATAACTCAAGAAAGAATGAAGAGATAGAGCCAAAGCAAAAACAATACCCAGTTGTGGATGTGACTGGTGATAGAAGCAAGATACGATGCTGTAAAGAGCAATATTGCATAGGAACCTGGAATGTCAGGTCCATGAATCAAGGCAAATTGGAAGTGGTAAAACAAGAGATGGCAAGGGTGAACGTTGACATTCTAGGAATCAGCAAAATAAAATGGACTGGAATGGGTGAATTTAACTCAGATGACCATTACATCTACTACTGCGGGCAGGAATCTCTCAGAAGAAATGGAGTAGCCATCATGGTCAACAGAAGAGTCCAAAATGCAGTACTTGGATGCAATCTCAAAAACGACAGAATGATCTCTGTTTGTCTCCAAGGCAAACCATTCAGTATCACAGTTATTCAAGTCTATGCCCCAAACAGTAATGCTGAGGAAACTGAAGTTGAACGGTTTTATGAAGACCTACAAGATCTTTTAGAACTAACACCCGAAAAAGATGTCCTTTTCATTATAGGGGACTGGAATGCAAAAGTAGGAAGTCAAGAAACACCTGGAGTAACAGGCAAATTTGGCCTTGGAATGC